>JAUZSU010174588.1:0-12933 GCA_034780255.1 Parotocinclus maculicauda | reverse complement strand
ATAATAATAATAATAAGAATTAATTAATTATTAATAAAATCAAATCCGGATGATCCAGACGGGGCATGGGAGAAGATCATGTGGTCAGATGAGACCAAAATAGAGCTTTTTGGTATGACCTCATGTTTGGAGGAAGAAGAAGAATGAGGACAACCCCAAGAACACCATCCCAACCTTGAACATGGGGGTGCTAACATCACATCATTGGGAGTGCTTTTCTGCAAAGTGGACAGGATGACTGCACCATATTGAAGGATGGAGTCATGTATCGCAAGATTTTGGCCAACAACCTCCTATCTTCAGTAAGAGCATTGAAGATGAGTCATGGGTGGGTCTTCTAGCATGAATATGACCCGAAAACACAGCCAAAGCAACTAAAGAGGGACTCCGTAAGAAGCATTTCAAGGTCCTGAAGTGGCATGGCCAGTCTCCCGACCTGAACCTGATATAAATATTTTGTTTCTTAGCGACAGCCCCGAAACGTGAAAGATCTGGAGATCTGTATGGAGGAGTAGGTCAAAATCATTGCTGCAGTGTGTCAAGAACAGGTCTGACCTCCATAATAAAATTAGGTTTTTCAACTTATTTGTTTTTATCAAACACTTATTCCATGCAATAAAATGCAAACACATTATTTAAAAAACTTACAACGTAGAGGATTTTTTCTTGTGAACAGTTAAAGAGTACCAACGGTACATTTTTTGTAGGTGGAAAAAAGCGTAAAATCGGTATACTTATTTTCCCCACTGTACATAACCTTATAGCACATTATTTATTAGTTTATTTTTGTCATGCAAGTATTGTTTAAAAGCCCTAAAGTGTATTATATTATGTTTGGTTTGAAACTATAGCAACTGAGGTTAAATGCATTGCCAATGGTAAATTGGTAAATGGTAAATCATAAAATAATGTATTTGAAAGAATGACATTTTGAAATGCTTCATCTGGATGATATCAGGGAGTTCAGTTCACTTCTTTAGGGGGTTTACAAAAACCAAGCTTCTGAAAAATGAATGTTTTTTTTTTTTTGAAAAATTTTTATTGTTAGCAATGCATTAATAGAACTTCATAGACAGATCATATATCTTTAAAAGCATTACACAAACTTTGGTGCACAGTGATTTTCCTTCTGTTTAAAAAAACACTTTTGTTTCTAAAAATAAGCATTAATAAGCAAAGTCATAGTCCTGCTCTGTAGGAGATATTACACATACTACAATCCAGGATTTATGGTTAAAAAATGCAAATATGGCCATTAGAGTATTGCTGTTGTTGGTGTTGTTGGGGATGGAGGTTAATATAATATATTTGCAATATGTAAGTTTCTACAGAAGGTAAGACTTATGTATATTTCAAAATTAATGTCACACTGAGAAATCTATTTGTTGTCCTGGTGCCTTAATTGACTCAACTTGTCCTCCACCTGACCGTGTGTGTTTACTCTGATTTCTCAGGCATTGCAGATTATGCGTTAGATTGTAGGTTGTAGGTTGGTTACTCTAATTTGGCCCTGTGTGCATTTGACTGAATAGTATAGAAGTAACCTTGTTCCTGCTGAGAATAGCCATTGATGCTGAAAGCAATGTTAAATAAAATAAACTAACAAACAATTAATTTAACTGATATGTTCTGATCATCTGCAAGAGGCCATGTGTCACTGACTCTACTCTTATATGATATAATTAGTGGATCCACTGTTGTCTTATATTATATGGTATATAAATTATATGCTATGTTATATTCTGTATATTGTTATACTCATCATAGTATTTCATTTTCACTAAAATATTAGTCTACATATTATATTTTATTTTATATATTCATATTTATAGTAAATAGTTTAATACATTACCTCTGTTAATATTTATTTAACTCAATCAATTTAACTATTTATTGGAAGTTGTATATAACAATTTATTTAAACAATTACTATAAACATATTAATTATATTACTTAATTATTAAATGTAACATCTAAACCACCCAAGGAGGATGGGTCCCTTTTGAGTCTTGGTTTTTTCGCACTGTCATCCCTTAATTTGGGATTGACCTTAGAAATTAGAGGATAATATAAAATGTAAAGTTGCTTTGAGAGAGTGGTCCATTGTTAAAAAACACTCTATGAATAATAAACCTAAGACCAAGTTATGATCAATCATCAGTGTGTTTGTTTCAGACTGAGGATGCGATAATGTGCTGTTACATGGTCTGCGTTTGGGACATGGAGCTGTCCATAGTGCTGAAGCTGAAATGGTGCTGCAAAAACAGAACCTTCTGTTCCCTCCGACTGCCAAATTTTGTGGTGTAAACAATACCTAGATCTAAATTACTTGCTGGATTTATATTTCATACAGTTTCACGTCAGTCCTGACTGCATGAATGTAAGTGAAGCTTTTCTGGAGTTCTTAAAGTTTAACAGTATGAACAGTGGAGGAATTGGAAGGAAACGGAGAACTTGATTTTTGGAGGCATTCTTTAATTACACCCACTATCCTACTTACATAATCTACAAAGTATATACTAGCTGTTCTGCTTTTTGTGTAGTATTTATATTTAACTTATTGTCTACCAGAGCATGATTAGTTCCTCAGTGCAGCCTGGGTCAACATTTAATGGAGTAAGAAATCGAACTTGAACAAGAATGGTCATTGCATTTGTGTGAATAAATGTATACTGTCTAATGCACATAATCTCGGTGTTTTGTGCTACCCTTATTTTGTCCCTATATTCTAAAGGGGGCCAATAAAGTGCATACACCAAGGCATCTGTCCATACAACTATCCAAACTGGAATTTTTTCAGTTCTAGTATAGACAGACCACACACACACACACACCTCCCTTTAACATTACATAATTAGGAAATAACTTTGGTCCGATTTGATTTGCTCCTTCCCCTCCCCAATGGATGATGGTTAAATTGTGCATATAAATAAGGCGCTCCCTAATTAAACCAGCCAATGGGCAATTATTATTTAATAGCATGTAATTTCTTCTCATTTAAAAGGTAAATGAAAGCAGAGCGTAAAAGTGCAGGAGCACTCTATAAAACCTATTTAGACATTAGTGATAACATCACATCTGTGCGACTTGACTGACAAAGCAGAAACTTAAATATGACTAGGCATCATATATATATATTCTAAAGTGTTTGTCCAGTAAAATAGTCTAAAGTCTAAAGTCTGTTGTCCAGTGGGTGGTGAACAATGCTGTCCTCTAGAGGAGAGTGTAACATACAATTTGGAGAGCTCCAGCTGTTGTGCTCGTGCCACAGCTGCAGGACAGAGCTTCAAAACTTTCACGCTTTCACATTTCACGTGTGCAGTGAATCTCGGCTTGAATTGAAAGCGTATATCAGTTGGCACGTGCGACATCGTGGTTCTCAGTGTGGTTCGTTGTTTTTAAAAAAGGAGCTCTGGAGCTGGAGACAGTCTATTTCTGGCCTTTTGTAATGCTTACGTCAAAGGCAGCGATTTCTGCGTCAGACTCGTATTTGTCGCCTCCTGTCGCGTTTTCCTTTCTTCCACCTAAATTGTCCTGGCAGTGACGACCGAGTCCCGGCATTAATGAGCCCATCCCCCCCTGCTTGGGACTAGGACAACTGAGAAAATCACCGCAGAAGATTATCAACAGCCATCGGTCCTGTTTAAAAGTCACTGGGAAGTTACACTGGATTTGTTTAAAGTTTTGGGGAAGCTAAAGGAGTTAGTTAGGAGTTGAAGGCTATGAATGAACCACCGTTTGTATTTCATTGAGGCCTGAGATGCTTCAGTGACATTCCGTTTTATTTTTAAAAATATTTATTTTATTTACTTCCTTTGGCAAATTTCAGCACAATGTTACATTGAGGAGTGTGTATTAAGCTACACATGGGCTAATAAGAGATTTACAAATTATTTATCCTATTATAATATAAAATAATTTCGACTTCATTGTCCACAAGTAAATCCACAGTGATTTTTTGTTTGTAAGAGCAAACTGAACACGCACACAGACACACACACTCACAACTTACCACTAGATTTTGGAACATGACTGTGAGACCAGGTTCTGATGTCAGGACCCTTTTCACGTTTGGCATTGCATTGCATGATTTTTGGGGTTGAGATCAAGGTTTTGTGTGAGCCAAGTTCCCACTCACATTTGGCAAACCACAGACAACAGGACACAAAGTTGATTAACTGACTTTTTTTTAAGTGGAAACCCATAAATGTGTAAAAAAAATAAAATAAAATTAGTACAACCTATTCTTCTACTGCTGTTTGTCTGGATAATCCAGAAAATTATTGTTACATTATGAATGTATTTTAAGTGAGTGTTGCCAAAATAGCAGAGCTCAATAATTAGGACAAAAGGTATGTTTGTACAGTGTATCTACATCTATATATCATCACCACCATCATCATCATCATCATCATCATCGTGTGTGTGTGTCTGTCTGTCTGTCTATCTGTGTCAAACTAAGCTGTCTCCCAGACTCCAGACCTATGTCCCAGCCATCAAAGTGACTTAATGAACACGGAATCGTTAAACGCATTCTAAACCACGCTGTAAAGTAAGTCTCAGATGGGTATTTCCTAGCTGTCAGTCTTTCCCAAAATTTGATTGGTGGTTGTCCATGGCGACGCGGCCGATGACGTGTCCAATCCCAGAGCACGTGGGTGGCGATGAGCGGCGCTCCCATAAACAAAGACACATTGGCGCGGCGCGCTAGTCTGAAGCAGAGCCACCGCGGACGCCTGGTTTCTGCCCCGTCTCTCCAGATCCACTTTTTTAGCTCGGACTGGACCTTTTTGCGCACGTTTTTGAAACAATACCGGGGTGAGACCGTATGGATACGAAACGGCTTTACTTACATTGACCGAGGTAAGGAATGACTGACTTTTACGCATCTGTTCTGCACGTCAGTCAGGATGAACGTTGATGAAGCTTTTATAAAACTCCTGTCAATTTTGAGGGTTTAGGAGTACTTCTGAAGGTCTGGGCGAGTGTTAAACGGATGAGTTGTAACAAGTTCAGACAGCAAACCTCAAGTTTTTTGAGTTCACGGCTGGTTTGGATGTGCAGCAAAATTGAAAGCGTCCTGAGCTGTCTTGCACCATTTCATGTAAGAGTCTGGTTTGGTTTGAAGCACAGAGCTTGTTGGAAAGCGTCTCACAAACTTTAGTAGGATGCAGAAGCAGTTTGTGCGTAAAGCTGAAAACTTGGCGCGCAGACCATTCCACATTAAAGTGTGATGTGCTCTACTTGGTAGTTCGTTGCATAGCAGCGCTCAAACAGTAGTGATTGGAAGTTGATTTTAGTTTTAGTTTTGCCCATTTGAGTCTAAAAGCTGTGTTTTTACATTAGTGTGGAGAAGACAAGATCGGAGCTCTTTTCTTGAATCCTGCTTTGTGAAATCAGCTGACAGCATCGTGAAGTTTGAGTGGCGACCAGGAAGAGTCCCACTGCTGAAGGTACAGACATCTGGAAACCAAGACTTACCAAGATATATACGTTTGGCAAGTTATTATTATTATTTTTACAAAAGGTATATGCTTGATCTGATAGGATCACTATTTCTAATCGTAATTAGACTACAGGAAACAAATATAAAACGTAAGAGAGCAGAAGTTAACTGAACTAATTTGCCCGTTTTTTTGTGTGATAACATTGATAACTGCTTTCGGTTTAGTCACTTTTGTAATCCTACCATTTTGTTGATTACAGCCATGCCCTGCGTTCAGGCTCAGTACGGCTCGTCGCCGCAGGGTGCGAGTCCTGCCTCGCAAAGCTACAGCTACCATGCCAGCGGCGAGTATAGCTGTGATTTCCTCACCCCCGAATTTGTCAAGTTCAGCATGGATCTGACCAACACTGAGATCACGGCTGCCACTACGTCTCTGCCCAGCTTCAGCACCTTTGTGGACAGCTACAACACCGGCTACGACGTCAAACCTCCGCCGTGCCTCTACCAGGTGCCCCCATCGCACGGCCCCGAGCAGCCCTCTATCAAAGTCGAGGATGTACCCTCCATGCACGGGTACCATCACCACCCGCATCCTCATCAGCAGCAACCTCAGGGCCACCTGGGCCCGCAGTCCGAGGATGTCATGGCGCATTCGGGTTCTGTCTACTTTAAGCCAAGCACTTCGCCTCACGGACCAGGGGCCGGCCCCAGCTTTCAAGTCCAACCGAGCCACGTGTGGGAGGACGCGGGCTCACTGCACGCCTTCCACCAGAACTACGTGGCGGCCGCGTCTCACGCCATGGAGCAGCGCAAAAACTCCGTGTCGCGCCTTTCGCTCTTCTCCTTTAAACAGTCACCTCCCGGGACGCCCGTTTCAAGCTGCCAGATGCGTTTCGACGGCCCGCTTCACGTAGCAATGAGCCACGAGGGTCCCGGCGCGCACCGGGGCTTGGACGCGTCGAGTTTTGCGGTGCCTGGTGCCGTCCGCAAACAGGCAGGAGTCGCTTTCCCACACTCGCTGCAGCTCGGACACGGACATCAGCTGCTGGACGCACAGATGCCGTCTCCACCACCCAGGGGCTCACCGTCCAATGAAGGCATGTGCGCGGTGTGCGGGGATAACGCCGCGTGCCAACACTACGGAGTGCGCACATGCGAGGGCTGCAAAGGGTTCTTCAAGGTGAGAGCTTGTAAAATGCTGCAGAGTGGCAAGATTCGCGTGCATGGACAGAAAACTTGCCAAACACCTTACAAAAAAACTACAATATAAACACAATGCAAAGTGAATGAGCTGCTATTTTAGGACTGATGGAATTATGAATCCATGCGGTTTAAGGGGTTCTCTTGAACTATTGGACTGGTTGCCCTGCTTGTTTCTCCTATATAAAATATTGATCATATATACAATCATATGTAAATAGAAATGAATTGCAAAATAAATACATTATCTTACATTATTTCCATATGTTGTTATATGAAGTACTTTACATTTAAGCAAACATAGTGGGTGTTAACATAAACTGGGGACTCATTTAACACTTACGGGGTTTAAATACTGATGGAAGCGTTTATTTTAGATAAACACTACAATAATTAAATCTTAAATGCCTGGTTTTGCTCTGTAGCAAACAGGCTCTCTCAGTAAGCACATATAAGACCTGTAGGTCGTGAACAGACTTTATTTGATCTCTCTTTCCTTCTTTTTTATTAACTGCAGCGCACGGTACAGAAGAATGCGAAATATGTGTGCTTGGCGAACAAAAACTGTCCTGTTGACAAGCGCCGGAGAAACAGGTGTCAGTACTGCCGCTTCCAAAAGTGCCTTGTTGTCGGGATGGTTAAAGAAGGTAAAGGTTTAGTTTGTATTTTTACTTGAATGAAAATTAGTGGTGCATTTTGTCTGAAGTTAACACTGAATAAATAGAACTCGATTTCAAATCTGACTTATTAACTTTAAATCCATCTAGTCCATCTGAATCCAGCAGGTTTTTACAAGCTGGTCATGTATGATAGATTTTAATTATTCTTGTTATAATTTTTAATCCACAGTTGTCCGGACTGCCAGTCTAAAGGGCCGGAGAGGCCGTTTACCCTCCAAACCCAAAAGCCCACCAGACGCTGCCCCTCCATCACCACCAGTAAGCCTCCTGAGCGCACTGGTCAGGGCTCATGTGGACTCCAACCCCAACATGTCCAACCTAGACTATTCTAGAGTGAGTCTTCTGCTTACCACATTGCAAATTTTGACCTCCTGCACTGCATGCACACATCACGTGTTTAATTATAAAGCTGTAAATCCTACAGTGGCTCTTACGTGTGCTTATAAATAGCCAGCAGACGTTCATCTGAGCGAGAGTCGTGGGTGTTAATGAAGCACTGATATGCGAAGTCTAAGCATGGAAAAGGAAGAAATATATTCAGCTCAATGAAACCAGGTTAACTTGCAAATGCGTTGGGGGAGCAGTACTCAGACCTCAATAGCTGTGCTTCATTAAACTCTGTGCTTCCTTTAACTGACTTCTCCATAGGTTTCTGAAGCTACAGAGCTCAGTAACGCAGGTTTAGAGCAGAAAGTAAATCAGGTGGAGCTGAACAAGCTCATGGCTGCTGGTTTCGCAAAGGCCTCGTTCGTTGCCCGATTGTTTGAAACTGAAAATTGCGGTTGCAGTTCCACGCGGGTCCTGATTACCAGCTGGGTGGAGACGACACGCAGCACGTGCAGCAGTTCTACGATCTGCTGACGGGATCGATGGAGATCATCCGCGGCTGGGCAGAAAAAATCCCGGGTTTCACCGAACTCGCCAAACAGGACCAGGACCTGCTCTTCGAGTCCGCCTTCCTCGAGCTATTCGTTCTGCGCCTCGCCTACAGGTATAATAATAATAATAATAATAATAATAATAATAATAATAATAATAATAATAATATAAATAATAATACCACCATGATATTGATTGTAATATTATTAAAATAATTAGATAATAATCTTATTAGCCCATGTGTAGCTTAATAAATCAAACATAAAGCAATTGAAGAGTTTAAAACAAGACAAAAGTTGATTAATATAAGGAGAAAGTTTGAAGCTTTATACCTAAGCATATAACAGGGAAAATAATATAGAAACAAATACATAATCTTTAATGATGAATGCAAATAATTAAAAAAAAATATAATTGATTGATGTATAGCACTTTGCAGCATATTGCTATACTTTTATTAAACATGTATTATAATTTATTCATTTACACAGGCTATACTTTTCTTAAACTTATTTTTTTTACTTTTAATGAAACGAATTAAATCGTTTATTGCATTCCTTTTATTTAAATGCATTTCATTTAAAAAAGCAGAATAATTTAAACAGGTTATTCTCACTTAATGGCCTAACAGGAGGGTGCGGCCGCCAACCTTGGACATGTCTCCAGTTTTTTGCAGGGCACAAACTCTCTATCTTTCACCGGGACACTTTTAGAGACACTAGAATTGCACTTGTAGGGGGAGAACATACAAACTCCACAAATGCAATGACTGGGCACTGCTCCTTCATGCCGACCCCAAAAAGTCAGGTTCAAATAGTAACAATATGCAACATTTTAAATGTACTTAGAAGCAGGATTCTAGTGTTTACGCCATAAACTGTCAATTAACGCAATAATTACACGCGCCTGTCTTTATGCAGTTCCCCTTTTAAGACTAAGTCACGACTGAAGGCTGCACGTGTTGCTCTGCTCTGCAGGTCGAGCCCGATGGAAGGAAAGCTGATCTTCTGTAACGGTGTGGTGCTCCACCGGCTGCAGTGCGTGCGCGGCTTCGGCGAGTGGATCGACGCCATCGTGGAGTTTTCTTCTAATCTGCAGAGCATGAACGTGGACATCTCGGCTTTCTCCTGCATTGCAGCGCTGGCCATGGTCACAGGTGCGCGACGAGCAGAGTTTCCAAACCTCCAATAGCATACATGAAGTTTGATTTGTTAAGAGAAATGGGACACGATACAATAGTCTGACTATGTAATAGAAACACGCAATGGCACTCAGTACAGCCTAATAACAGTAATAATGCTTAATAGAGGTGTGGGCTTAGTGTTAGTTCACCCTATTCAAACAAGAACCACGTGCCACGTGTTGCACTTTAGGACTATTAGAAAGTTTGATGAGTGGAGTCTCTGTTAAAGACTTTTTTTAAGATGATGGTAGCTGGATGCATCTCTTTTACTCATTTTAAAGCATAGAACCAAACATTACAGTCTCCATTGCATACAGAAGACGCTCTTTTCGGAAATCCTGAAGGAGCAACCAGGCAAAGTAGTCCGATAATCGTTTATCAGTTATCGTGATAACATAACGATAATCGTGATTTATCGTTATTTATAGACTGGACTAACTCTACAGTGTGGCGTGGATCTGAAAACAAGTTAGTACGAGCGTAAAGACAAAGCTTTAAGTCATTTCTTTAGACATGCCACACGTGACAGAAACCAGTGGTGTCCATGTGCTGATGATGTACATGGGTCATTAGCAGTGGGGGTTGCCAAGTCGTGGAGTAAATTCCGTAAGATTCACTTCTAATCCTTTATTATTTTTTTCATGCGCTTGCAGAGAGGCACGGTCTCAAGGAGCCGAAGAAAGTGGAGGAGCTCCAGAACAAGATAGTGAACTGTCTAAAGGACCAAGTGGCCTTTAACGGCGCCGCCCTAAATCGCCCGAACTACTTGTCCAAACTGCTGGGCAAGCTGCCCGAGCTGCGCACGCTGTGCACGCAGGGTCTGCAACGCATCTTCTACCTGAAACTGGAAGACCTGGTGCCTCCGCCTGCAATAATCGACAAACTGTTCCTCGATACGCTGCCCTTTTAAAACAGAACCGGCTTGTCCAAAAAAAGAGACCTCAGCGAACTTCCAGAGACTCCTTTTAAGAGTCTTGAGTTGCTTTTTATTCACTTTATTTAAGACAGAAAAAAGGACGTGGTCGCGGATCCACGTTGGGATTCATGGCAGCAGAGCCAAACTGGAGGACGATGCACTCAGAATGAGAGACTTTTAAAAAAGTGATGCATTTTGATTTGAGCCCTCTTTATAATCTGTTATTATTATTATTATTATTATTATTATTATTATTATTATTATTATTATTATTATTATTATTATTCTTGGCCAATCAGCTACAGGTTTTCCTTATTCAACGTGGACTGGATTCAAAATCTGACATATTATACATTAAATGTATTATAATCATCGATTAATACATGAACGCTAGATTTACGTGAACGCGCATTTCTAGTTGTGTAAAGAGGACAAGTTGATTTTTTATTTTTTCTTTCTTTTTTTAATAACTCGTGCCTGTGTATTTCTGTCGGGATCAGAGAGGAGGCCACGCATGTTGTAGAAGATTATAGGCACTTGCTATCAAGGTGATGTCTATATAAAACATGATTATCAATATTATTCCGGACACTATGTAGTCTGCTAGATTTTATAAAAAAAATCGTAGTACTTGGACAACTTTTACGTATGACACACGTGCAGGAGGAAAAAAAATATTTAATCTGTATATAGGTAAAAACCAGAATGGACCCATTGTGTTTGTAAGATTGTCAGCCATTTCTTGTTTGTATGTGTTGTATGTATCGTTGCTGTTTAATATAAATGTTTCTATATTTATCATTTGGGTTGCCAAACCTTAGACGCATGGCGTAGTTTGGATGGTTTCAGAAACGGTCACACTGTCATTGTTTTTTATGTTCAAAAGAGTTTTCGTTCTTCAGCCTAACTCTCTCATACACACACACACACACACACACACACACACACACACACACACACACACACACACACACACACACACACAGTAATAATATATAAATATACGTGCGCGCGGAGCATCACTGCCCTTTTCTATGGTGTCATTTAAATCCAAACCCAAATAAAACTTAACGAGGAAAGGGATATTTAATGTTTACAATAAAACTTTTCAGCGTTTATTTTCCTCTCGGACGAAGTTGCAATGTTTTTCAGCAAAAGGTTTATGACGAGTCTAAATAGTTACTGATATTTGAACAGATGATTCAATTAACCTTAAATAAATCAGATCATAGGATGGTTAGATTTAATATTTGTTCAGGACACATTTGCAAATCGGTTTACATTTATTTTATGACATTTGGCTAATGGGATTAAATTAAAGTTTAATAGCTTTATAACATTTTTTTAACACTCACTTTTAATTCATGTTTAGAGCCACCAATTTGTCGTTGTCAAAGAATTTTACGCAGATTTTCGTTTCGTTTTTCTCCTAACATTTATTTGGAATCGAAAAGCAAATTAAACAGCTTAGTCTCGGTTATAAAATAAGTTTGTAGGTAAAGAACATAAAATATGAACGAGTAATAATTTGGAAAATAAAAAAAAGATAGAAAAGGTTTTCATATTATTTCGTTTTGATTCGTTTTTATTATATAAACCTGTATATTTCAAGTTGGCCTGTATATTGTATTAGAATATATAATTAGAATATAAATATTTATGAAAGCTCGTAATAAGCAAGGACACATCCAGATTTAACGGGCAATTAATTATTTCAATAACCTCACAAGTCTACCGTTGTAACTGCGTGCACTTAAACTTATTTAATTAAACAATCAGATCTAAAATGTGTTTGAGTAAATACAAATAAAAACGAATGAGGGTTTGTGATGCAAACAGATAACACGGTGTTTTTTTCCCCTGAAAGCTTAAAACACAAATGATTTATATTAATAGGTCTACCTAGAGAACCTACTAGAACTTGTCCGAACTCCTGAACTCCTATAATTTAAAAAAAGTTTTAAAGTGATCACAATAAATAAATAAATAAATAAAACAGAAAATGATCACACAAAAAAGCTTTAGCAATAAACAGCCTATAATTTATTAAACGCAATTTATTAAACATAATTCACTGTTGCTCCAAATGTTCGAGATTTCGTAAAATTTCGTTTGCATCTGTTCTAAATAAAATGTTTAAGGAAATTGATTAAAAACACAATGAAATGTTAAAAAAACAGTTGAGCTAAAACACTGTTCGAGCTTTATTCAAAGTCTCTTAAATGTGGCTCATTATTAAACTCGTATTAAAAATAATAACTCGGAAACTATAAATAAATCGACATATTTAACAGCTTAGATAAGAAGATATGAAGACAGATGTATCAGAAACTCACAAAAAATTTTTGAAATAGAGACAAAGCGATAAAGGTTTCATCAAACCCTAATCTTTGAAATATATAAATAATATTGTGTGATGATTCTTACTATATGTACAAATTATTACTAGTTTTAAAGACAGACTTTCAAAAGGAGATTACAGTAATATGCGTGGATGATTATACGATTTTACCTGATTTGTACCGTAACGAAAAATAATTTGTCATATTTATCCATAAAATCCGAAATACGAAACCTGAATAACACAAATATCATTACTGCACTTTTAGTAAACCTAATTACCATCCAA
>JAUZSU010174577.1:0-12934 GCA_034780255.1 Parotocinclus maculicauda | reverse complement strand
AGAAACTCGGGAGTTTTCGGGTAGTGATGCCAGAGACGAAGAGTTTCTTCACGGATATTACATACTGTACACGTTCTATGCCCGATTAAGCAAAATTGGTCCAAATAAGCGAATAAAATTACACTTCTATAATAGGATTTGTTTCTGTACTTTAGGATTTGGTCCGAATAAGCGAATGGTCCTATTAA
Organism: Parotocinclus maculicauda; assembly: GCA_034780255.1. Lineage (NCBI taxonomy): Eukaryota > Metazoa > Chordata > Actinopteri > Siluriformes > Loricariidae > Parotocinclus > Parotocinclus maculicauda. The sequence goes on along the minus strand of JAUZSU010174577.1, from coordinate 12,746 downwards.
CCGGAATCGACTGTATATATAAATTACAGCACTACTGCTCATGTTCCATAATGCAAATAAACACAGTTTGTTGCCTGAAGTCGATACAATGACACGTACTTTCTTCATAAAATAATAGTTACGTAACGTGATCCCAGTGTAATGTGTGGGACTTCTAGGCCATGAATTAGCGCCAGTGCAAGACCAGGAAAATGGAGTGTAATCAGCCAAACAGAGAGAGACAAAAGAAAGTGTTAGAGTCTCCTGAAAGCAACGCCGTAAGATTTATTTCAGCTCATTGTCAAGTACAAAAGCTTAGTGGACGTTTATTACGGTCCATTATTTTAACTACCGATCGCTTTAACTCTTCTGTTCGCTGCTTCACTTCCAGCCACCGACTTTCCACTTTTCACTAAAACGTGTCCCCGGTGTGACCTGATGAGATTAACCAGAAGAGCTGATTCGGTTTTGCTTTTTCAAACCCTCATGTAAACATGGTTTCTCACAGGCTATTACTAGGGTTATTATAAGCTGTCAAACATGAGCAAAAAGCATTTACAGAACATGATCAGTTTTAAGTCACTCTGAATAGGGATTCATTCATTTTTCTTTCCCTGGGGTCGTGGGCCAGCCGGCAACTTAAGGGCAAGGGCAGCAACAACCCTAGATGGGGCTACCTTTAGAGACACCAATTAAACTAACGTCTTTGGACTGTGGGAGGAAACCGAGGAGTAAACCCATGCAGACACAGGGAGGACATGCAGACTCCACACAGAAAGAATGCAGGCCACTGATCTGATAATCTGGATCAATACTCAGATTATTATTCAGACTGGTAACGGATTGGATGCATCAGTATCATCTCTTAGTCGTGATTTAGCTTTTCACTTGAAGTGTGTTATTTCAAAACATTCTAAAACTCCAAGTGGTTTTAGGAACAGAAGAATCACATTTTTGCAAAATTTTTAAACTTTTTTTAAACAGTTAAGCCTGACGTCTGATTCTCTATGTTGTGGTACGGCAGAATTATAGCCCCGTGCAGGAACTTTTCCCTCTAAAGTTACATAAATTAGGCCAGACTTTTTTTATTGCTTGTTTCGCGGATCCGCCGAGGATCATATTTGAAGAACACAAAAATAAATAAATAAATAAATTACAAAAAATAAATATATATATATATATTTTCATATTTATTTGCGGGGGTATTTCACGAATACATTTTAATATTTTTTTTTTTAACCTTTTTTTCGCCCTCTGGTGGAGAGCCAACGGTATTGTTCTGTACATTAAATTTTTTCCAGATGCACTTTAATTTAATTGTAAATTTATTTTTATTACTTCGTCCTTCCTTGTATTGATTCCACATAGTCCTCAAGAAATTGAAAAGTGCTGGAAAAAAAAAGATTTTTTTAGACTTTTTTTCTCTCCCTCCTCAGTAGATTCTTAAGTAGGGACATCCGAGGAACAAGCAATTAAAAAAGTCTGGCCTAAAATGTTCCAGTTAAAAGGAAATTAGAATGTGGTTAATATAATGGAAATATAAAATAAAGGGCATTGTTTTAAAAATCCACAATTCAAACGTCAGCTAACAGAGTACCGTTCATGCTGCCTAACAACAAAAGCATGTGATATACAGCGTTTTTACTACATTATTAATAAAGGGTTAATCACAAAGATTTTATAATGCTTCATTCTTGTTTCGTTTTTTTTCTCTCATGTTTTGTTTATTAAATTACTTGAGTTACAGGATCATTTTAGACTTGTGGAGCTACAAAGAATTTATATAAAATTTCAAAAAAATACCTTATATTGGATCTATGCTCATACCTAGAGTTTAGCTAAGGGAATCAGTACTGGATTGGGATGGGTTACATCTCTTTTTAACTCCAGTGATTTTAGGTGTTGTGAGCTAGCTTTATATAAGTTTAGCCAAACATGGAAGAAGCTGAAGAAATCATGAGTCCAGTACTGATTGGATTTAATAAGCCTACCTATATCAGGATCAGGGGGAGTTTTCACTTTATTTGGACATTATGTCTATAATTGTACAATTAGCAATTGGCCTGTAAAACCACCGAGCGGAGTTTAGGAACAAAGTCAGCAGACAGACATTTCACACAACTGACTGGCGACAGAAGGTCTTGCTCAGGCAAGAAGAAATATAACTAGAGGTCTGTAAGAGGAAGGAGAGAATTCCACAAACAGGTGTTGAGAGACCAAATGAGAGAGACTTACCCTCAGTGGATTCCATCAGATCTACAAAACCGTGCAACAGTCGGCAATAAAAAGCTTTCTGTCTTCGGTCCAAACCACATCCCTGCGCCAAAATGAGAGCCAGCAGCAAATGATATCATCATAGACTTTTCACCAGAACTCTGACTGTGTATGACAGTTTAAAGTGGATCCACACACACACACACTCCACACTGGGAACGTCAGGCAGTCTGATAGATCATCCTGAGAACGCTCCTCCCCCTCTCACTGAGCAACCACCCAGCCAAATCTCGTGCTTTTAGAGAGGGGCCCGGCTCGCCTCCCACAGACCTGCCAAAGCATTTGGGCCTCTGCTCTGACCCTGTACGCGCCTTGCACCCAAAACCAGCCTGTCCTCCTCACTGCTAAGCACACGCACACCAACTGGACATGGAACAGCAACAACAGATTCCAAATGGTAGTAAAAAGCCTTTATCTTTTTATCTTAATCCTTTATAGTATGCAATTACACTAATTGACTATACATTTCATTTCTAAGCAAGATAACCAGATTTGCCAGCTAGAAACTCCCAGAAAACCACACGTAACTAAGAGAGCATTCGATTTAAGGCGTTTACTCCAAAAAACATTTCAGAAAAAAACTCCTTTTTGAGTCTTGGTCCTCCCAAGGTCTCTTCCTTCTACTTTCAGGGAGTTTTCCCTTGCCACTGTCGCCCTAGGCTTTCTCAATTTGGGATTGGCCTTTTAAGATAATATAAGATTGTAAATCTGCTTTGAGACAATGCTCAATGGTAAAAAGCGCTATAGAAATATATATATATTTGACTTGACTTTTGTTTGGTTGGCTCCACCCATGGTTTGGATTGGCAATCTGGCAACGAGACTGTATGGAAATTCCAACCTTTTTTGGATAACTTTTAAAGTTATGACAATGACTACATCCAATTTCCACATTACACATCTGCAGAACTGATTAAAGTTTTAGTAGTAGAATAAGAATAATAAAAAGAAGATCATCCTTACAAAAACATTAGGGTTCTATGCATTGCATGCTTAAACCCTAAAAAGGCAAACTCTAATAACCCTAATGAGATTATAGAGAGGCCAGACTTTAATTGCTTGTTCCTCGGATGTCCCTACTTAAGAATCTACTGAGAAGGGTGGAAAAAAATAAAAATAAATCTTTGTTTTTCAACACTTTTCAACTCGAGGACTATGTGGAATCAATAAAGGAAGTTGGGAAGAAATAAAAATAAATTTTTATTTTAAAATAAAATTTATTTAACCTTCAATTATATTAAAGTGAATCTGGGAAAAAAAATTTAATGAACAGAACAATACCGTTGGCTCTCCACCAGAGGGCGAAAAAAGCTTAAAAAAAAAAAGATATATATAAATAAATAAATAAATAAATACATATATACACACACATACACATATATATATATATATTTATTTATTTATTTTTTATTTCAACCATTGGTGCTGCGGCAGATCCACAAAATACCATTTTTTTGTTTTTCTTTTTCAAATATGATCGTCAGCGGATCCGCAAAACGAGTAATAAAAGAGTCTGGCCTTAATGCATATAAATGATACTCACCCACTACTGGAAGCAGGTTGCCAGGACTGCCCCATTCACCTGTAAATTAAACATAAACAATTGGTGAGAACTTATATTGGCAGCATTTTATTAAACCTGTTAAGTGCAGACAGGTAAATCAGAAGGAAAAAAACCCCACTCCTTATAAAATTGTTTTTGGCAACCGCCATTTCCTCCCTGCTGGAGCAACCACATGGTCTGTTCAAGTCCTTCAGTAATGTTGAACTGAATTCAAAACCAAATGATCCATTAACCTCGGCTCCAAGTGAGACCTTCAGTACAATAAAACGAAGCGCATCTTTTATTTCACTCCAACAGAACGCTTAATGGCGGACCATTTAAGGCACATTTCATACCGCAGTCATCAGGAATGTTAATGACCATTGCAGACCAAACTTTTCCATGGTTACAAGATGTGACCTGAATGTTTAGTGAAGAGTTTAGAAAGTTGGCAAAAAGAAATTAACCACACGCAGCTTTGACTTTGCGATCGCCAGAGCTTTAAATAGCTTCTCTCAGACCTGCACTTTAAGCGCTTCCCTCAACCAAGAGTATTATTTATAACAATCTCAGAGGAATTCAAAACGAGCTCAGCTTATATTAAACACCACCATCTCAAAATGTGCACCTGAGCCTAAAAGGTTATTCAATTAACATCTAGGCCACCCAAGGAGGATGGGCTCCTTTTTGAGTCTTGGTCCGCCCAGGGTTTCTTCCTTCTTTATTTAGGGAGTTTTTCCTTGCCACTGTCACCCTAGGCTTGCTCAATTTGGGATTGGCCTTTTAAGATCATATAAGATTCTTCGTATTGCTAAACAATTTAAAAAAAATCAATCAATAAATAAAAGCAACCTTAAAATAAACGACTGAAGGACTGGTCCTGCGGCTTTCTGACTGTCCTTACAAACAAAGTTGTGTATTGTGAATGAAAAGTCTTCTCTCCAAAGTGCGCGCACACACGCACACACACACACACACACACACACACACACACACACACACACACCCCCCCCAGGTGAAAGTACAAAGCGGTAATTATCTAGACAGAGGAGTCTGGAACACAGGGTGTGCTTTTATTATCCAAAGTGTAACAACAGGGTGTTGTGTTTTACAAATATTTTTATTTCCTCACGCTTAACCTGACAGTGTTATCACTTCGACATGTAAATCTCCCAACACAATGACGTCAAGTCTCCACTCGGCCCCTTTATTTCTTTTCAACTTTGATTGAATAAATAAAACTGACCCACAAACTCCCTTTTAATTACAAAATTGCGAGTTATCAATACAGTCGTGGCAACCTAAACTAGTCTCATATGAAAAATAACTTGGCACATGGCCACAAAGGGAAACATCGTGTTGGTATGAGTGGCTCAGGCACAGCAGTGCTGCTGGAGTATTTAAGCTCGGCCCACTCAGTCATCCTCTGGACCTCCAACAGGACTAGCTGCTGGCTAAACACTAACTTAGCCCAGCCCCTTGTACCAGAGCAACACACAATACTAATGTAACTACAGGCCTAAGAAATAAAGCAAAAGGCAATCAAGAAAATTAATAACTAAAATATGGGGAGTTTTCAATACATTTATGATTTATGGTAACCTAAACCAAAGCTACGGTCACATACGAAAAATATCTTGGCACACACCCACAAGAGGAAACATTGTGTTGGTATGAGTGGCTCAGACACAGCAGTGCTGCTGGAGTTTTTGAACTCTTTCCACTCTGTCAGACAAACCTACTTTTAGTCATTCTCCAGTCCTCCAACACGACTAGCTGTTTATCTGGACACTAAGTTAGTGGGTTATTGAGAGTCCAGCCCCTCGTACCAGAGCAACACACAATACCAATGTAACAGCAGGCCCAAGAACGAGCCACTACCCAAATAATACCTGGACTGCATTGGTCCTGATCACTAAAGTAGAGGGTTAAATCAGGATAAAGTACGCAGAGCACAGATGGACTACAGTCTCTTATTATAGAACTACAAAGACCAGCTATATGAGAAGAGGAGCTGCTAAAAATGGACACAACCTTCACCAAAAGCTATAAATATAAATGCGATTTTATTGCATGTATAAAGTTTTCTATGTGCTTTGAATTGAAATATAATATAATATATGCTGATTGTATTTATTATTGAAATACAAAATGTTCGATGAAGGGCAATAAAGTAAATTAATACCGTCCTCTATTTTCGTGAGTCTTTTTTTTTTCTTGTGTCATTTAAGTAAAAGCGTTGATATCAGACTAAACAAATATTTATTTATATTATTTATAACTGAACAAATATTGAATTAAACTGCATGTAATGTACAAAACATCCTGGTAGCTGCAAAAACGAACAATAAAACAAGTCAAAGGAAATGTACAACAATCCCGAACAAGCGTGGTCTTCATTAGAAACCTGCACATTAATTAAAGGCTTTAAAACTAACCGAATAACATTTTATAAATTATTATAATTTAAACCAAATCACAAATCGGTTTAAAAGTAAACATAAACTTTAACGTGGTTTAAGGAATACGTTATAAAAAATCCTGACTTTACCTTGCTAAGACACGCTATGCTACGGTCGACGTCGTAAAGAATCCAGGTTTATAATTGTATTTCGGAAATATTTTTAAAAGTTGACCATTTTAACGTAAAACGTTTAAAAAACGTTTAAAAAAGCCAAGTCTCACCTGAAACTCCTTACAGCTTGTAAATGGCTGACATTCAAAGCTCACTAGTTGCACGCTGCCGTTAGAGCCACAAGACAAATACTCATCCGTGATTGGTCATTTCAAATGCAATTAGAAATGTGATTGGTTCAAAAACTGTCCATCAAATTTAAACGGTCACGCAGTGTTGCCAATTTAGCGACTGGTTTTTTTTTGTTTTGTTTTGTTTTAAGCGACTAGGGACAAATCTAGCCACTTTTTCTGATGTTGTGGTAAATTTAAAGCGCATATCGTGTATATCGAGCAACATTTTCCCCCGTGAGCCACAAAGCACTCTCTACTCTCACAGTATCTGCAATCAGAGCATTATATCCACGCCACTTCGCTTCCGGACTACAAATGAATCGCGCATGCTCAATTGCCGCTGATCCCATACCGGCTTTCAGAGCGAGATTTAAATGTTTCTAGTGTAATTTACAAAAAAACAATAAGTAACTCTGCTAGCGTCTCTTTTAATGTCACTTTGCCGGTCCCAAGCCCGGATAAAAGAGGAGGGTTCCACCCCACATAACAGTCTTTTGATTACATTTAATATTCTAACATTTATTATTATTATTTTAACAATACAGGACAAAATAGATTTTTATAATGTGGGTCTGATTACGCATTACATTCATGTTATTTTAGCCTATTGATGGCCTATTTCAATTACAAAAAAAAAAAATACCAAACCAAGAATCAATACAAGATTTTTATTTGTAGTTCTAAACATGTTTAGGGTGTTTTTTACTTACTTATTAATTTACAGCGTCCATTAAATGGACCCAACAGTGCGGTCACGACTAACCGGGGCCAAATCGAATCACGGATTTCTCATTTGACGTTTCGTCCAATTAAAACTACACCCACCGTCCCAGAGGTTCCTAATTCAAAATAAAACATTATGCTAGAATTAAACTGTATTATATTATAAATCAGTGTATGATTACCTTGGGTCCTCACATATATAATAAGCAATCTACCCAGTTATTCATTGGAATAGCGCTCCAGACAGAGGAACAGGGTTCGAGGGGTCAATTTAAAGGTTTTATGAGATCCATAAACTTACTTACTAATTTTCTTTATCTTATGCTCTGTGTACGTTCTTATACATTGAATCATGTCCTTACACAGATGAAGAATCGCTGCACTGCAGGCCATGGTGATTTCTGTACACTTTTTTATACCTGTTTATTGCAACTACACAACAAAAGCCCCTTGAGTTTCAGCAGGCTGTCCCTTTTAAAATAAAGTCAACCAGACACCTCAATTAGAACTAAAGTGCTGTTTATCTTTCATTGACCGATTTGGCTAATGTCCCGTGGCGGGTTATAGACCAGGGTTCGAGCACAGCAGGTGCGTTCCAGTCAGGCCTAGAGTTCTGGTGGTGCTTTGTGGCGAGGTTGAGCACAGTTGGCCCTGAGGGAGGTGAGGAGTTCTGTTATTCGGGACAGGGTTCACAGATTGACCCCTAACAGGAAGACACAGAAATCTTAAAAATAAACCGATACATTGGCAAGACTAAACAATATAACAACGTATATAAAAATACTTTATAAATGAATTACTAATATCGATACACACATTAATCCCAAATTCTTTACAACCAATACAGAATTGGTTGCGCTCCCTTACCGTTCACCTCTTGGTTGGCTGGAAGGCAAAATGGCACATTAGCACATAAATACAACCAATTCTTGTTTGAGGTGCAGGAAGGGAAAGCCGAACCTGCACCGTCGGGACTTTTAGAGTTTAAAGAAGGAGGACAGATTCATTATTCAATAGAGACCCCCTCGCCGGGCCTCCACTACCTCTGAAGTGCAGGACGGACCAGCTGAGACCTACTTAGTGATGCCAGGAGAGCAGTTTGAAAGGTTATTTTAGGTACCGACTGTTCCATAGATGCAGCGTACTTCAAAGTGGTGCGACTTCAGTTTAAAAATGACACTTGCAATACAGTAAAGAAGGAATTCTTCTTTATTCGCTTTACTCCTGGACACGATCCGGAATTCCCGTTTGGCACAGAGACTCTTCGCCTAGTTTCCACAGAGCAACTACGTGCAGTTCCTTCAAAACGTTCAAAATGTGCAATATAAGAGCTATACACTTTTTGTGTGTAAAAAAAAGTCAAGTGTAGAAGAGATACAGTAACTATCCAGCGAACATGATGAGTGTAAGTGAGACAGCACGACACAATTCTGCTTCACCGCTTGCCAAGTACGACAGATAACAAGGCCTCTTGCACAACACTAAAGGCACACGCAGAATTCTGTATGAGAGCTAAAAAACAAGCAGCTTTAACATCATGGAAACATGGCTTTTGATCTCGAAGTGCAAATATTAAGCTTTGCATATTATTCTACTGATTATCAGCCAGCCTAAAAGCTAAAGTGTCTCGTACACAGAGGGACTATAAATCTCTGGCTCTCCCCTACTGACTCTTTGGCAGGTCACAATGCCACTGTTTTAGAATACGCCAATACGTAAAGCACATTAAAGAGTTACGATCGTTCATAAACACAGACCAGTGAGACGGACTTACAAGCAGAGCAGATGTACAGTACAGACATGTTCCATGGTACAAAATGCTGTGCGTTCGATAACAAAGTGAGTGTGTCATGGATAAATATGCAAAGGTAAAGGCGTTTACATAGAGCATTGACATGAGTGTAACATAAAAAAAGGGCAAAAGCTGACAGAACTTGCTGTGTTGTAACTTTAAATTGGAAACGGCAATAGTTCGGCTTGATTCTCTTTGATTTAAAACTCTTGACTCTAATTTGATCTGTCAGCTTGTTGCGGCACAAATACAGTCGATTCCGGTTAATTGGACCACCGGTTATTGGGACCAGCTGCTTATTCGGACCAAATCCTAAGGTACCGAAACAAATCCTATTATATACGTGTAATGTTATTCGCTTATTTGGACCAAAATTCCGCTTAATCGAACCATAGAACGTGAGAAAATAAGAATAAGAAAAAGAAGCCACAAGTCGCCACCTAGCAATCAGCGGTTTATGGGAGGATTCCTGAGCTCTCTGGGAGAATTTATGCTTTTATCAAAGGTCAGGAAATCTGAAAAGTTGTGTTGACAAGAGCAAGACCAGCGGCAGGTGACCACGAAGCACCCAGTAGACAGCAGCGTGGTTATTGGATCCATCTGCATCTCCGCTTTTCGGCGAATTGAAGTCAAGCGTCCGGCAACACGTGCAAGGAATTCCATCAGAACGCTTTAGTCAGTGAACTGTGTGCGTGTCTTGTCTTCCCTGCCAAAATGCCAGGGCGGGACTTGACGTTAGCTGAAAAAAATTGGTTTCCTGGATAAGATCAAGCAACAACCATCAAACACTAGTCAGCGTTGGTGGAAATTACCGGTTTGGCAAAGACAACAATTGCGTGTTTCAATGAATAAAGTTTGTAAGTAACAGTAGTTCTTGTTTGTACGTTCACTATAGGTGTAAATCGCACAATAAAGGTTTAATAAACATTTAATATGTTTCATAGCACGTCCCGTCTTGGACCAGCCGGTTATTGGGACCAAAACGATCGCGTCCCGATTAACTGCAATCGACTGTAGTTACAAAAATAAAAGGGATGCATTTACTTTTGTGAGATACTGTATTGCCTTAAAAACCCTACTTCTTTAGTGCCAAATACGAGCAAGCAAAATGCAAGTACTCATGTTAGCACATTAAAATAGGTGGGATTGTTGTAAGGAAATACTTCAACCAAACCCTGTATACACAAACTGTGCCAGTGCAAGAATGCTTGTACAGTATTATGTAACCGAATTGTGTCTGACTTTTCTGTCTGGTAAAACTAGAATTGGAGTAGGCTGAAAAGAAGAGTAAAAAATGCAAGCTGCATTTCCCAAATAGACTTCTTGGCCACATTTACCTCCAGTGTACAAGAAGGAGCTCGACAGTCCGCCAAAATAGATGAGAGCCAGATGCTCAAGTCTGAGTGAGGAGAGAAAAAACAACAACGTGGCACAGAGACAACCCATGGAATAAAGGATTGCACCAAACATCACAACGTCCTGTGGCTCAAGGATCCGATCCACCAGAGTCCTGTCATCACTCTTCTTGTGATCAATTCCCTTGGAGAAATCGTAATACGTGTTTACAAGATTCCCGGCACCGTGCACCACCATGACAGCTACAGCACACACCATCAGAATGATCAAGTCAACAGAGCCCTCGAGTTTGTAAGCCAGGGCACTTCCCAAAGCCACAGGTGTCAGCGAGGCACTAAAGCTCCATGGCCGCAGGGCCAGGACGTATGCTGCACACTTGCCCTGCATGTTCGAGGTCATCTTGGACAGTCGAGAAGCCTGGCCCTCGCAATTCCTTTCCATTAACGTTTCGCCAGGTGCTTTTGCCCCATTCAGGCCATTGGAGCCAGAAAACACGCATGTCTCTGCACTTGTCTTCTTTTGGCCCGCTGCCATTGTTACCTCAGTGTACCTGGCAATCAGAATGACACAAAAAAACACACATGAACAGGGAAACAAAGATATTCAGAATGAAAATAATGGTAGACTGTGCAAAGGTCAATAGTACAACAACCATAATACAAATATTTATCTTTAAGTCATTAAGTCTTTATTTGAATACAAACAGAAAAAAAGTTATATATGGGCATTATTAGAAATGGACTGATTGCAAATTTCCTGGCCATTTCAGATTTTTACACATGATTGGCCGATTTGTGACAATTCCAATTTTTTTGTGTATAAATTGCAGCATAAATAAATATTAAAGCTGTTTTAAATGTCTTATTAAATTCATTGTTCCGAGTGTTTTCAGAGTTCGCCAAAGCTTTTGTCCTGCCTGTATCACAAACAGCATGCTGTGAAGACATGACTGTGTCCAAAAGATTTCTACTCCCTCATTAGAATTGCGCTACATGTAGCGAAAATATTTAGTTGATTATGTAACACTCATAACATAACAGAAATCCCATAAACATGCATTAGCAGCAGCCTCATAAACAAAGTGGCAAGCATTTAACCTGTGTTTAAAGCTCTGTATACATGAACTAAATTCTGAATTAAAGTTAGAATAGGCTAGTGCTAGGCTTTGTGCTGCTGTCGCCATTGTGCAAGCAAAAATGTTACCAGCAAAGCATCGGTTATATGAGTGATCAGCCAACCATGCTATAAACCGCCTGATTCCAGTCACTGGAACAAATATAATGATGGCCTGAGACTTTTGCACAGCGCTGTATATGGGTGTGAAATAAACAGCAGTGATTCCATTGAATTAACCAAAAAGTCAATATTAACACCGGAAAATAGCTCAATAATCACCAGGTCTATATGCCCTTTCAAGGTTATTAATTTCCTTCATTATTACATGTGAGATACTTCTAGGGGTGTTACAATCTGAAAGTCAAACTTAAATTTATCTCAGTAAATTTTCCATTTTCTGGGCATTAACAACTTCATAGTGTAACATTAATAAGAACTATTTATAAATAATATTCATATATTTCATAGTAATATTATTAGATCATATTAAGATTAATAATTAGAATATATTAAGTAATAATATATAAACAATAGCTTAATATTTAATAAAATCTGGCAGATTGTGTTTGCCTTACCTTTCTCAACATTATATCAATAACATAGTATTGAAAAAAAAAAAAAATCTAAATAGCATTTATTTTGTATCTTTTATTTATATTAACAAACGGTGCACTCTTTCACCATCGTCCAAGAGCGTTGTGATTTTATATATTATGACCAGATCCTAAATGTCAACTTGTAAGCAGAAGCCAATTGTGGGGAAAATGCACTTAATGCTTTTAGTTGGTGGTGACCTGTATAACGCAAGATCCCTGGTGGCCTGGAGCTCTTGGGTTTGTGGTAACACCATGGCAAGGTTTTTTTTAAAAAAGACAGTTAATGTAAAAAGTGAGACAAGTATATGTGGGAAGGGCCAAATATTGTAATTTATTTGATTGTAAAGTGAAAACATTTGATAGTTTCCGAACTTTCCATGAACAAGAAACCCATTAAGTTCAACCTAATGTCAACCTTCATCCTTCATGATCGATGGTGAAGCTCCATTCCTCTATCCAATGCTCCAGTTGTAGAATGGCAGGACTGACTAACGTTAGGAATTTAGTAAGAACTTGTTTTTTACAGTATTATGCTTCGCATCCTGAGTACCTATACATTGTGTTGTAGATCGTTTCGAAAAACTTGTTTGCAAATTTATTTTTCAATGAACAAAGTTCG
>JAUZSU010174566.1:0-12935 GCA_034780255.1 Parotocinclus maculicauda | reverse complement strand
GTGTGTTATCGCGAATAACTGATCTACCGAATCACAGCCGTGATGTTATTCGCGATAACACACTCCCTCTCGTGTTCTATTGCTTAAATGTCATTCCTAAATGGTAATTATGACACTGATAGTCCATGTTGTTAATCAGTGAAATGTGTAATTTAACATTTACCCATAATGTCACAGACTCATAATGTTAAGTTGTTAATATTACATTATTACACTAAAAACAATGATTTATTGTGATGCTTAGATAATTATACACCAGGAAAAAACATAATAACACATCACTGCAACATTTACTTATAAAAAGAATTTGTACATGAACTCACATTTTTATGATCACAAATATGGAACCTATCTCATATCAATAGTGTACACATTATATGGAGCAAATTATTGTGATATCTATACATGAAGCATGCATGACATATCATTCTAAATACATAAGCATTCATATGTACTTGCCTCCTGGGAAGGCTTTCTACAAGATTTTGGACAGTGTCTGAGGGATTACTTCTCACTCCAGAACAGAATTTATGAGGTCAGACGCTGATGTTGGACAACAGGACCTGGCTCACAATCTTGTTCCAGTTTATAATAAAGGTGTTTGGTGGGGTTCAGGTCGAAGCCTTATACAGACAAGTCACGTACTTCCATACTAAACTCACCCAAACCTGCATTTTTAGACCTAGTTTTTGTACAGTTGGGCACAATACCTTTCCAAAACCGTTCTCACAAAGTTGGAAGCACGCAATTTTCTAAAATGTCTTGGTATGCTAAAACATGAAGATTTCCCTTCACTGGAACCAAGGGGTCTAGATCCAGCATTATCCCTCCTTCACCAAACTTATAATTGGTACTTAATTGACAATGCACTGGAAATGATCACCAAAACCAGACTACTTGGCACTAGGAACAACTTTTAGTCAAAGCTAAAATTAAATTGATTTATATAGCGCTTTTTACAATGGTGCATTGTCTCAAAGCTGCTTTACAATATTATATTATGTAAAAAGGTAAATTCCAAATTGAAAAAGCCTAGAGTTACAGTGGAAAGGAAAAACTCTTTAAATGTAGAAGGAAGAAACCTTGGGAGGACCAAGACTTCCATCCCATCCCAAGGTAACCATCCTCCTTGGGTGGCCCCAAGAACCCCTGAATAAACAGGCACAGTTAGTGTTAGTGTTATTGTGAGTATTGCCATATTCTAAGGGTTGTGAATCCACACTGTGATTTAGTACCAATAAAATGTGCATATCTATAAGAGAAATGCTTTCTTTGTTAGTAAACTTTATACTTATTAAGCTACTGTCATTCTTAGTCTACAATAGCCTTACTATTTTGTATACTACTACTGTGTAATTAGTTTTATACATTTTAGCTATCCTGGAATTCATGGGACGCAGCCCATTCTTTTGCTGACTAATACTGTACTAGTCTGTGTGGAGGTTGCATGTTCCCCCTGTGTCTGTGTGGGTTTGCTCCAGGTGCTCCTGTTTCTATCTGCATTCTGAAGAAATGCATTAGGTAAACTGTTCTGTAACGTGCTCCTGCGTATTTGTGTGCCACTGGATGGATTGACAAACTCCCTGAATGTAGAAGGAGTAAACCTTCGGAGGACCAAGACTCCAAAAGGTACCCATCCTCCTTGGGTGACTAGATGTTAACTGGAATAGTTAAGTTTGAATTAATAGTAAAATTACGCAAATAATAACAATTACATGAAATAATGTAAGTGTGTAAATATGTATTAATGCTAAGAATCTTTATGAACATAGGAGTTCACAAATTTCCTTCTCCATATAATGTATAACCCATAATTCATTCTCAGCTGATGATTACATATATTTTGCACTTGTTCAAAACCAGCCACACAAGGTGTAAATATGATTATGTATAAAAGAACTGGAAAATGAAATGGTGAGACTGGTGCTTCATGATCAATAAGATGTTAATCAGGATAAGGTAACTAATTAAGGCATAGTAAAGAATAATTAGCACAGTGTTTGAGATCTGAGTCGTTGTGCCTTGATGTATAAAAATAAACCACAATACTCTGCTTATTATCTACCAAATACATCTTTTATTACATGCTATCACTGCAGTTACATTTTAAATGAAACACAAAGACGTTTAAACTCACCATAATTACTTGTTCTATGTTGTTTAAAGAGCAATACTTTATTATGTAATATCTAATTAAAAGTTCATATTAGACTTCCATTGTATGGACTTAATTAGCTCTGTACATTAGTATTAAATTCTAATTAAAACCTATCATACTTTCACACATTATCAGAATATTTTGATGTATTTCCTAATTTACAAAGATTTAAAAATGCAGAGAAATATTAATGACTTTAACATCTGGATACTATCATTTACTGCCTGAAGTCAAATCAGTTGTTTCTGAAATAAGTTTTGCAGTTGTGCTGAGTCACTTGTTGGTTTAATTGGGCACAAAGTGATTTTTTTATTACTAGCTCATAAAATTATTGATCCAAAGAGGAAACAGTCATTATTTATTTTTCTCAGACGGTGCAACCTTTGAGGTATGTCAGTCTCCAATTAGAGGAGTAGGGGTGTGCCAAATACATAAATTTCTAAAACGTGAGGTTACCCTGAGGCAGTCGATTCATAATTCATTCTGTATATTCGAATAGACGGTTCAATGAGAACAACAGTATTGTCTACATGTCTGTGCTGGATCTATAACCAAAACATTTGAATTCTGTTTTACTGTTTATCAGTGGAGGTAATGTATGTAATGTGATATTTACTGCTTGAAATATAATAAAAGTATGCATTATAAAGTATGATATATTGTATTAACTTAACATAAATTGACACAAAACCCTACACAGTAGTGAATGCATAAAAATGTGGACTGTGTTAAAATCTGTTAAAGTACTGTGTTTCAAATTGTCTCTGGAAACAACAATCACAATTACAGTTTGGTGGGTGCTTCATGGATTGGGTTTCTATGGTCAGGCAAGCACACACAGTCCTAAAATCAGTCTAAAGCCAATCATTGGTAGTGGTGAAATATAGTAGTGAAAATATTTTTTCTGGTGTAATGAATCATGCTTCACCATCTGGCAGTCTGACGTACGAATCTCCATTTGGCAGATCTGATCCTTAGGTCAACTGAAGGGAAATCAAGGCCCACAAGAAAACTTCTGCCAAGTTTAGTGGAACTTGACTGGGTTTCACAAAGTGATGTTACAGAATTCACCATGAAGCCTTCCTAGATGAAGGATAGACTTAATGTGAACAATAGTCACATTAGGACACTGGGGTTCCCATAGCTTAGATTTGAATTCATTGAAGAAAGGGTACTTTTTATGGCAGGAGTTGCTGTTGCAGCACCAGGATATTATCCCCTCTCACAGATACAACAAATAATGTTTGTGTGATGCCCAACCCCAGGTCTTCCTCCAAACTCCAAACAACATCACTGTGTTAAGAAACGATTTAATTTGATTTTTTAATTAAATGAATGGTCGGAAGATCTGTATTGGAGAACATGCAGTGTGTGGATTTGTGCTAGCGTTGCATTTCTATGTTTTAAGAATACTAACTGAAAAACCATATGGTTTTTAGATGCTTTTTGCCATCTGGGTGCATAAAAGTGGCATAAGGCATTGGAATGAGATATTTTTGATTTAATAGGCAAGAAGATCACCGTTTTAGTAGTCTTTATATATCTAACACTCATCCAAGGGTGTCAGGTCCTTGTTAGATTGAATTGATCAGTCCAGCAGGGTAAATTCAGGTACAAAGTTCACCTTAGGTTTGATTTAAACTTATATTATTGTGTCCATGCATAATCCATTACTGAGTGATTGTAGTCCATGTGCTGCCGGAAGATATCCTTTAGACCAATCCAAAAACAGTTCAGCCTAATAGTCTGTCAAGTTTTTCTGGGTTAAGAGAAGTTGATTCCACTTCAGATCTTTTCTCAAGAACAAACACATGTTACTGTAAAAATCCTATTATCCACTGTTACATTCACCTCTTTTGATTATACCTTTCTTTAAACTATCAGCATATTCAGATTAAGCTTGAACTGACAGTTTCAACTTTGCTAAAATATGCTTTTTCCCGAACTTCAAAGAAATTGAAAGTAGGCAGCAGTTACAGTGACAGACCTCACAGAACGCTCCATTGAAGATTAAGCAAAAAATTATAGCTCCCACAGTGAAGTGGAATCAATTTGTGTTGGAATTGGGTGGTTAAACAGACAACAGGGGGTGAAGGGTACACAAAAGAACTATGAAGAAAGAAGATTATTTAATTACATTTACATTTTCTCAGACAGTTTTACTACAAACAGAGCAATTTAGAACTGATACAATCTTACTTACTAATCAAACTTACTGTCCAAGCAAGGGCTTCGGTCAAGAGCCAACCAGCGATACCTAGGCAGTGCTTGGACTTTTGGCTGAATCCTGAAACTGCTGGGAACTAGTCCAATAACTTTACCATTGCAAAATCACACTTCCAAGATTTGAATTAAAATGTCTGTTTCTATAATTCTCATTTTCAACATTAGAGTTGAAAATGACTTTTTACAATCAGTTCAGTAACACAGTACCATGGGAATGTGATGCTGCCCTGGGCTTTCATTTCTGTGTTCAGACCTGCCTCAGCTCATAGCCTTTTTATCTAACTGCAAACCACACCTGCTTTGTGAATTTGCCACATGTAATGGGTAAATACTGTTTCCCATTCACTATATAGTGCACTATTTTGTAGTGCTGCCATTTGTAATGGTGTGTGAATACAAATAATATAATTTCTAGTGTACTCCAAAAATCCCACAGTACAAAGCAATAAGTACTGTGCAAACAATAACTGTAACAGATGAGAAATATCCATAATGCACTGTGTTGTTTGGTTTGAAGTTTCACAAGACACTTGTCAATTCTGTGAGAGATGATTAACCATAAGTTGTGAAGGTAAGTACCATTTAGAGCTCAAAAACACAATGGCCATGTACATATTTTTTTTTCAATGCAAAATGTTCATTTATAAATAGAAGTGCTTGTTTTTAGCAGCAGTCAAGGTAGTGGATACAGTGGACTGATGGCAAGATGGTTAGGCCAAACTTTTTTTATTGCTTGTTTCGCGGATCCGCCGACGATCATATTTGAAGAATTTTTTTTTGGTATTTCGGGGATACGCCGCAGTACTTATGGTTAGAATAAAAAAATTAAAAAACATTTTTATTTTTTAGCTTTTTCCGCCCTACGGTGGAGAGCCAACGGTATTGTTCTGTACATTTTAATTTAATTGTAGATAAAATAAATTTTATTTTTAAATAAAAAATTATTTTTACTTCTTCCTCCTTCCTTGTATTGATTCCACATAGCCCTCGAGAAATCGAAAAGTGCTGAAAAATTTATTTATTAATTTTTTCCTCCCTCCTCTGTAGATTCTTAAGTAGGGACATCCGAGAAACAAGCAATTAAAAAAAGTCTGGCCTTAGTGTGGTAATGCAACGCAAAGCGGTATAAAGCAAGTGTCTGAAATTATTCGCTACCCTTATGAATTCTCATTTATTCATTTACAAAACTGTTCAATCCAATTCAGGATTGCAGGGAAGTGTGGCCTAACTGGTGGCATATAGCCCCTTGATTGGATATTAGTTCATAGTTCATAGCTGCCCATAACTTTTTCTAGTCTTATTTAGTTTGTTTCTCATGCCATTGGGAGTATACTTAAATTTAATCTCAAACAATACCTTTGTCACTTTAAGTTATTAATTAACTTTCATTATATATTTGAATCTTTGTTTGACCTCAAGTTTAATGCAATTTATTCAAAAAACATTTTTACGCATTTAAATCTTTCTTTGTTAAGTGCTTTCTTTGGATTAAATTAAACAGCTAACCTTGTACCTGCCATATACCTAAATATAATGCATGTATGTACATATTTGAGATTATGATTGTGTTTTATAATTTATGATATTCTGCTCTGTAGTGTTTGTGTCTGACAACCTGTCATGTTAGCGATCAGATTCTTATAGAAACAGTAATCAGAATCAGTAATTTATAGCAGTTCTCTTATCTTTGCTTGGGCTTTTAGTGCAGCATGTTATATAAAATGAGACTTTGCTGTGTGCAATATACAGTTTGTAAAGAAGGCTTTAAATTACAAAAAAACACACAAAGAGAACACAAAGTCTAACTGGTAAAAATAAATAAACTTTCCCACAAACTCATTTCTGCTATTCGGAGAAGAAGCACAGTGGATGTTAAAGGTCAGGTTCCACACTGAGGGGCTGTACTGATCTGTCAGACTTGTCTATCACTAATCACATAGAGTTCACAGCTGTTTTCTTTGCTTTCTGCTCAGAAATTGAATTCAGATGGTTCTTTGCACCTGATGTTAAAGCCACCTGGAAGGCAGGTTTGGCAAATTAGTTTAGGGATATTTATATGCACAAATGCATAAATCATGTATTACTAGAATTCATAATGTTTAGTGTGTAATGTTCTTCCAATGTAATATTTTAAAAGGACCAGGCACCGCTTTTGTGGGTGGTCAAACATAACCAATAAATATAAAGGCTTATTTCTTAAATTAGAATTGAAAGAATATTTGGATATTTTGGGGTGTAAATTTGGTAAGTTAAATTTGTAGATGTATAATTAATAATAATTAGTAATGTAAGGATTAAACAAATACTTTTTCGTAAGCTTGTATCTCAAGCAGCTTTTTATTTAATTATGTATGCTTCAAAAACCTCCCAGTGGCAGTGACCTCTTTCGGCAGGATAATGTGTCCTGCCACACTGCAAAAGATTGTTTAAGAATGGTTTGAGAAACACAAAAAGAGCCCATGGTTTTCATTTGGCCTCCAAACTCACGGGATCTTCATCCATTCAATGCATCAACTCACAATTTACATGATTCAAATGATCTTCCTCTAATGTTTTAGTGCCATATACCATAAAACAACTATAGGTCTTAAGAAGTCCATGCTATGATGAATCAAAGTCTTGGTGGCACAAGTGGGACAAACAAGCATTAGGTGAGTATTTATATTTTTAGGCATATTTCAATAGTAGACAGAGACTATGGATAGGTACTAAGCGCTGCCGAATATAAACACCCCACAAGACTTGCTGTTTCAGAGATGCTGTGATCAAGTCATCTATAATTTGGCCCTTGTTGCTCAAGTGATTTCTCCTGGTGAATCACGAGAACTGACTGTAAGTATAAAAACTCATATATTCCACACCTTGACATGTGCAGTTGTAATGAGATTATTTAGATGATGTGCTTCTGTAAGAGATCATAATGTTTTAAGATTTTGGTCATTGTCCTGCTGGAAGACCCATGACCTAGGGCGCAAACCCATATTTCTAACACTGGCTTCTACATTGCAACCTAAAATCCTTTGGTAATGTCACGACATGTGGTGGTTTTTGGTAGGACCCAAGGATGCGGGATAGATGAAATCCCACAACGTATAATAATAATGGGGTAAATCATATAGAAGAACTAAAAGGGGATTAAAAGCGGAGCGAAAAGCTTCTAAACACAAAAAAACCAAAAGGATGAAATGGCGCGCCGCAGTGTTGCGACCCGACTGGAAGCAACGCACGTACTGATAGCGAGAGGGCGCCGAAGCGCCAACAGGGCAGGTGTACAGAGAGCACGATTTGGGATGTCTTCCAAGTGGCCAGGCACGTAGGTAGTCCGAACGCCAGAGGGCGAGTGTGAGCTCGGACGTGCATGTAGCGTGGGAAAGCCATGCCAAGGCGCGTATAATTCAAATGCACAGCCGGGTGGCCACTCTAGCCGGGGTGTGTCTCATTACGAGAGGGCAGCCGACTAGAGTGAGGCTCAAAAGAGCGCAGAGGGCGCCAGAGCACTGGGAAGACATGCCAGGGCGCGTACAATTCAAACGCGCAGCCGGGTGGCCTCTCTAACCGGGGCGTGTCTCAAAAATATGAAATACCTTGAGGGTTCCCCCTGTACGTGTCCATCGGCACTAAAAGCCCCCGGAACGTAACCACTATCCCTAAAGGTGCGCGTAAAGGGCGTGAGCGCGCTGGTGGTCGGGTTCGCGTACCGAATGGAGACGACCTGGCACTAAACAGCGCTAAAACCCACACCTAAATAGCAGGAGAAGCAGCTGTTCTAAATCAGGTCGTAATTTGGACACTGGATATAAGCCGCCTTACCGATAGCTGTGTAATGTGAGTTAAAATGACTATCACATGCTTGAAACAAAGTTATTTACCCACAATTTTTAAAAGGTGCCATTATTTTGTCTTGCCCATGTTTTGAGTTTTGTGTGAAATTATGTTAAATTGCATTTTGTTTTTCTTTGCTTCTTTGTGTTGTTCCAATACACACAAAGAAAATAAACATCTGTATATCAAAACATGTGTAATTGCAATAATTTTCTGAGAGAAATACGTGTTGCCAAAACTTTCAGTCATGACCGTATTATCCTCTATTATTTATTTGCATTATTTGCACTATACAAGGAAAACATTTTTGCTGACTTACCCCATAAGATGATGTTTCTCTGTTTTTTTTCTGTTCTCTGTTATACCCCTGGGCTTTACATTAGACTGCCAAACCAGAGCCAATGCCAGCTAAGTGTAGCTGCTAGTAATTGTCTAGTAATTGTTTTTGTATGCACTATAAAAGTGTGTTATTGTTCTAAGCTACATATAGGGAACGGCATTATATTATAATGCTTTATATAATCATTTTATATTCCATTTGATATTTCTTTATATTCATTTTCTATTTTATCTTTTGGTTGCAGATGCTTTGGATCTCAGTTCAACGATTGTTGTACCCATGGTGTGCCTAATTTTCCACATATTACTCTATCCTAAATAAGGCTCTTATGGTACATTCACACTGCAGCAAAGCATGGGATGGGGTGTGGTGGGCACAAGGATGGCAAAGAATAAAAGTTGAAAACTTGTCAGCTTTATGCAAATGACAAGTGAATGATGCTTGGCAGGAGCCAAATTATTGACTGTGATGTGTGACGTTTTAGTCATCCATCACTCCTACAATCAGGCAACACAATGAAATCAGTCTATAGTACAACTTTTGTCTCTGCAGACACAGCGGGTATCGTCTGGCTTCCAAAACTGATACAAGTCACTTTTTAAAAATAGGTATAATTCCCAGATCCAAAGTAATCTGAAAATAATTATAGTGGTTCCAATTGGTCGCTTGCATTTTAGTATGAATCACTCAAAATATTGGTACTTTTTTCTTTGCTGTAGTGGGAAGTAACCCTTCATCAGCAGTTTCCAAACTGCTCTTTGTATTACTTTATGAGTAGCATATTGCATCACATGGTGTTCCTACTTTTCTTGTATTAGAAATACAAGAAGGGAAATACCCTGAACAGAGTACCAGTCCATCACAGAGCAACACACACACACACACGCACACACACACACACACTTAAAGGTATTTTAGAGAAGCCAGTCCATTTACTAGCACAGCCCATGCAGTAATGCAGGGAAAACATACCAAAGTCCACACAGACAGTAATCCGATGACAGAAACGAGCATTAAAGCTGTATGGTACAAACTGCATGCATCCATACATGTTCTGCTAAAATACTCTGCTAGCTAATGTGAAGTAACATTTTAGAATGTCATAGAAAACTTAATACACATTAAATAAAATTTATTCATTCTAGGAAATAAAATATACTAATTTGATTGAGTTTTCTTGGGTCCACACATACACTTACAGTAAGCTATTTCACCCATACATGGTCTACAGACATAACTTCCTCACAGTGTCACATTAGGTTTTTTGAACCAAATACAGGAGCAGAAATTAATGTTTAATGATTTGCTATAGCTACTTATGACCTCTTCAAGGCCCTGACATTTCATGGAAGCTGCAGATAAAGTCCTGCAATACCTTCATTTATCTCACTGTATTTTCTTCCTTATAATTTTCTCTGCTGCTCTAATTACCATGCCCAAGGCTACAACTTAAAAAATGAATTTAAGGAATTAGGGAAAAAGAAATCTGAACATTTGATGAGGCTAGACTGCTGTTTGCTTTCTGCAATGAGATTAAATCCATTCTGTCGTTTCGTTATAAACAATATGCCTTTTTCTGCAGGCACGTTGTTGGAAGATATTTGATGTTTAAACGGGCTGGCCCAAAGGCATTTTGTTTGCTAATGAAATTGGCTCATAGCTAACTGTGACTGGTCTTTGTGTGATATAAATTGCAAAAGTACATATTTTGTGAGCAGCAAGTAATCCATGAATATTTAAGTGAACATTTAATCCAAACAGAATCAAATGACTCGTTGTATTTAGCTGATGGTTTGTAAATGAGCAACAATTTTCACCTAAAATGAATCCATAATTTGAATGCTGAACGGTGGTAGGGGTCATGCGAAGAGTTTCCGATAAAATGCCAGACAAATAATAAAAAAGACTCTCCAATATACTAAGGGCTGACCTTGAATTTGGAGGATAAACAAGCATGAAGTAATTTTCTGTGCAGAAGATTGCTAATACGTTTCCCTCTGGATATTATAAAAAAAAATAGTAGATAGTGATATTGGTAGCAAAAATATATTAGAATGTGGAAGGCAAAGTATTTAACTTTTTTTATTATTTGTTGTTAAAAATGACGCCTTTATTGCAACATAGTCTCTCATTAACTGTGCATCCCCTTTACTGGATAAGATTGAATATTATTTGCCCTCTACATTAAAAGGAGTAGAAGGGTTGTTATTAAATCACTACATATACATGATGTCATGTTGGTTATACATCAGTTCTACAGAGTTCATACGTTATACAGAGTCCAAAATACCAGTACAGGAACAACAAGGTGAAGATATTATTGGATCAGTGAATTTCTCTCATGGACAGCAAGTGAATGAACTACTAATGGAAATCATTCTTGTGTGGTACATGTACATTTCTACAACTGGGCAAATGAATTGCCAACCAACACACATCAGTCAATATTACGAAGATGTCAGTCCTACTAACATATGGCAGAGAGGATGGGGAGGAGAGGAAATCCCTATAGCTTCGACGTCAGTTTACTTTAGCACAAAGTGAAACTCAGTGTTTGCATATCAAGGCTGGCCTGATTGAGTTGCTTCCATTTGCTAAAAATGTTATCTGGACTTCGATATTGACTTACAGAAGCAAATTGAAATTGATGGAATAGGTTTCTATCGGCATGAGGCATCCGTTCATATATGCATGAGAAGCAAAGCCAAAACAGGTTTCTTTATTAATGGACTGACACAAAACTCCATCAACAAATAATATCCACTGGCACCTGGTTGAGATTGGATTTTTATATTAATGTCAAAACTCATTTTAAGCTCACTGTTGCAAAGGTTCCATTTTTAGTATGGGCTGCAGATGCTGAGAAAAAAAACATGCTGAACAGAACATAGATATGGATTTCTTTATAGATTACACACCATATATGAGTATCATACGGTACTTTTATACAGAGACATACAAATAAACTCTTTGTATAAATATATGCATATAATATTAAGCTTAATTTAACGAGAAAGCAGAAAGAAAGGCAGAAAGAAGGAGTTGTTTTGGGGTTGTTGGTGTTTAAAATCAGGATTTAAGCCTCCTGTTGGGTTCCTTTCAATTTGGTCAACTTAGTATTTTTCACAGACATAAATATGATTTCTGTTATCTGACTGAAATAAGGCTTTAAATTTTAAACTATTTACTTTGTCCAGACAATGCATATAAATACACACAAAAAAATTGATGTTGTTAAATATTGGACAATTAAATTTGTAACATTTGTGATGGTTTAGTAAGAACTGACCAGTCATAGAAAACAAATAGCTATAAATATTGTGTCTATCCTTAACACCTACTAGTAAAGTGATTGCTTTAACCCTACTATTGTGCGTGGCTTAACCAAACCAATCTTAATTACATCCTCAATAATAACAGTACAACAACAGTAAAACACCGTTGACCATTTTTCTTTATAAATATAGATATAGATATACAGTATATATATATATATATATGTGTGTGTGTGTGTGTGTGTGTGTGTGTGTGTGTGTGTGTGTGTGTGTGTGTGTGTGTGTGTATACTGCATATAGACACTCAAATAAGGCAGCAGATACAGCACAAGTCTGAGGCCACTAGTGAAAATGACTGTCATGGTCTTTCTGTTACCAGATGGCAGGGGTTTGGACCCAAGTGGGGAACAGTGATGGTTCGACCTCTGAGGACATTCTGGCCAAAACCAGTATGTCAGAGGGAAGGTGGCAAAAAAAGGAAGTATGCTTGCTTGTCTACTACTGGTATTGAGAAGACCCTTAGTGGGAATAGATGCCGGAATCTCAAGAGAAAACGGAACAGAGAACCCCAAACCGGTTCAAAGGACTATATTCAAACTGTGTTTTTTTCTGTTTTGAAGGGGCAGTGTAGGAAATTAACCAGCTGAGACAGAGATCAATATTAGAGCTCAAGTAAAAGTTGATATTTTCCAACTTCCAAAATAAATATTTTACACTTGTTTTCTTTTGACTCAAATATCTTCCATTTTCAGATATTGTCTTCTTTATTTCTCTTAACTTTCCCCACTCTTCCAACAGCACCAAATATCTTTATATATAATTAAATATTGCAAGGGTACCTTTACTCTTTTTTGAAACTATGAAATTTATTTTCTCAAACTTGTTTCTCCCCTTCTATTCAGTCTTCATTTTTTCATCTTTTTTTTTTTTTTTACTTTTAGTGTGTCCTTGATACTTTCTTCATAGTTATTTTTACTTCCTGAGTTTATCTTCTCAAAACTCTTTTCCTTTCTCATTTTCGGCTACGCTTTATTAGTTGTGTGCATGTGTGTGTGTGTGTGTGTGTGTGTGTGTGTGTGTGTGTGTGTGTGTGTGTGTGTGTGTGTGTGTGTGT
>JAUZSU010174555.1:0-12936 GCA_034780255.1 Parotocinclus maculicauda | reverse complement strand
ACAGCCAAGATCTCAAAGGAGTGGCTTCAGGACCACTCTGTGAATGTCCTGGAGTGGCCCAGCCAGAGCCCAGACTTAAATCCGATTGAACATCTCTGGAGAAATCTGAAAATGGCTGTGTTTGTCTGTGAGTCTAATAAATACATTGTATATTATACGAGTGCTGTCCGATCCTCTTTAAAATATTTCATTAGTCTCTGCGGATTCAGCACGTGAGGAATATTTGGGAGTGCAGCCTGTTGTTTAGACTTCTTTGTCTCTAAAGATTCCCTAGTGTGCGAATGTGTTTGTCCAATAAATTGGTCTAGGGTTGTTCCTGCCTTGTGCCTCCAGCTAGGCACTGGCTCTGTCATGACCCTGTTCAGGATTTAGCAGATACGAAAGTGTATGAATGATGCTGATGAATCTGTTTCTTTTATTTTCTCGAACTTTTTCAGGAGTCATGCCATAGTGTCACCTGAATATAGCATAGACGTCCACCCTATCCATTTTCATTATTAAATGTGAAAACGTGATCATACAATTGCAATCTGCCCTCAACCATTAAACTATCCCAAACCACACCAAGAAAGAAAAAAGAAAATGCAGACTTGCTAACCGAACTCTTGACTAGTCCAAAGAAAACTTGTTCAGTTTGTCTGAACACTGAACGAGAAGTGAGTGCAAATATTATTCTAGAGAAATAACTATTTATTCTCTATGAGTGGATGTTAATATTCAGTAATGATAGAAAAAAGTTATGTCTCCAATTAACATTACTTCAGACATACGCATTGAACACAACTGGTCCGCCTCATGAGACCAAAACAAGACCAAAATGGCTCGTTTACAGCTCAAGAACGGCCATAAGAACTACAAGGTTAGATGCAGCCCCTGAATCGGAAGGCAGTTGAAGACTGTGGCCACATTGGTGCCACCCCAGGTAAAAATGCACAGTAAACTTTGACAGTAGAACCATGAAGTGTTACGAGATGTGGTGTTTTTTTATTAGAACCCAAGTATGCGGGATAAGTATATCCCACGACGTATAATAAGAATGGGAAAATAATAGGCTCCTAACATAATAAAACCGAAAGAGTAAAGTGGCACGCCGAGGTTGCGTCCCGAATAGGAGCAATGGGCGACCTAGTCGCATTTTTTTCGGGGACTGAAAACCAAAAATCCATTCACTAATTAGGCAGTGCATACCAGAGCAACCAGCAAAAGCTCACGTAATAACCGTGAATGTGTTCACACAAACATATGGTCCCAGTGAGCTGCTTAGAGAGTCAATAATGGGGCACGGGTAGCTTGACCTGTGTTAAGGGCTGCTTTAGGTTTCTTTCAAAGGCTTGTTTAAACAAATGGAAGCAGTATATCTGTGCAGGGTCATGGCTATTGTCTGAACACCTCTGTGAATAAGACACATTATTTCACAGCTCTGGAAATGAGCCATTTCCTTTGCGACAGTTACTGTATGAGAGAGAAGGTAAATGTGGGAATGCGTAAGAAATCTCTCATGTTGCTCTGATATCATTTCCTCCCGCGTCGCCCTTTCTGCTAGTGTGTCTCTCCTGAGATTGGCAGGGACTGATAGGACACAGCTTCCACATCCACATACCCAGTAATGCAATCACAGCAAGGAGCTGTGTCATTACAGGCTGCCTGTGTCCTTTACGCCCTCTGTCCCTCTCCCGTTTTCTCCATGCAATTTTGATGTACACACTTCATCTATAGACGATGAGACCTTCCAGCTGGGTCCCCTTGGTTTCACTCATTCTTTTTCTCTCTCTTTCACTTTCCCTGACCCTTTCAATCTTTCTCTGTCACTTTGAATGCATACATGACTCATAATTGAAGTTTCCTCAAACTCCACTCCAAAAGTTCAGCAAATTCAGTTCCATTTTATTCGCTCTGGTTTAATTACAGCCTTGCTAACAAGCCCAGAAGATGAAGTTCCGAAACAATGCGTTGCTTTTGTTTCAAGCGGTTGCCAAACATATTCAATTAAATCGTTTCGGTCAGTGAGAAGACCTACGCATCTGCTTTGTCTAGTCCAGACAGCTTTCGCTCTTTTAAAACAACGATTAAAGCTGTTTGTTTTTTCCTGTATTTATGCTCAAAATTAAGCTCACCGTGTACTCAGAATCATGAAAAATCAGTGGATCCAAACATACTCCATCTGATATAACAAGCCAATGCATTCTTCTCCACAAACAAGGACATTAACCATCATAAATCCAACCTGTCACAAGAAATTGACAAAAATAGCACCAGAAATTTGCTGTCATAAGTAAAATTGATCTTGAATCGTTCATAAACAAATCGCAGCTTTATATTAGTCAAATCTACCACTCCACACTTTTTTCTGTCAGAAATGAAAACGAAACCGTTTTGTGACCCTGACAAAACCAGCAAATAGAGTGAAAAAATACCCAAAACGTTCACCATTAAACATAAACAACAACATTTGCATCAAACATGAACAAGCCAGTATATTTTTCAATATGTCTATCACACATTAACCAGAACCAGACTCTGACGAACAAAAACATTCTCCTGAAAACTAATTTGAAAAAGCATTTCATTCGCCAAACATACTTTGGGATGGGATGGGATTAACCGTACAGTCGTAGCCGGCGCTCGGTCATTTGATTATTCATTGATCTTCACACATTTCTGTTCTTTATCGATGTGATCCATGAAGTATTTCAGCAGGATAGTGAAATAGTTTGCCATTGCTTTCTCCACCACTTTT
The DNA here is from genome assembly GCA_034780255.1 of Parotocinclus maculicauda. Lineage (NCBI taxonomy): Eukaryota > Metazoa > Chordata > Actinopteri > Siluriformes > Loricariidae > Parotocinclus > Parotocinclus maculicauda. The sequence goes on along the minus strand of JAUZSU010174555.1, from coordinate 10,199 downwards.
CATTTATCCGGGCTTGGGACCGGCATGCAGCTGTTTCCAGTTACACAGCTGGGGTGTTTTGCATACACAAGTCAATGACAATTTGGAGACGCTAATTAACCTAGCACGCATGTCTTTGGGAGGAAACCGGAGTACCCGGAGTAAACCCATGCAGACACAGGGAGGACCCAAGCCGCTCCTCCCTGGGATTGAACCCGGGACCTTCTTGTTGTGAAGCAAGCGGTGCTACCCACCGAGTCACTGAGCTGCCCTCTTATAAAATATAGTATTGGAAATAATGTTGTTAACTGCCTCTAAAAATGACAGCTTGAGTAAAAAAAATATTTTAGAGAACATTATCCATAATACTTCATGTTAAGGAGTTTGGTGTTTGGTTTTACAATATTTTAACAGCAATATATTGTACAGGTCCCTTTATAGGATAATCAAGTTGAACCTGGTTCCACATAAAGGATGTCCTGTGTGATCTTTTTATATGAGAATAGTCTTAGTTCCCTATAGCTTTCCGTATCGCTACCTTTTACTGGTAAAACAAGCAGAACTAACAGAAGCTAGACAGAAAACCCATTTTGAACATAAATACCTGCAGCTATTATGTTTGCGCAGTTCATCTACACGTCATTAGCTTGACTACCATTTAATATAAATTTTGCAACATTGTACCCATCACTCTTGCCAAATATGAAGACAAATTTCTAAAGCTCTTTACTTGATCAGCCAGTTTGGCCTGTGTGTGTACCGGTTAAACTCTTCTGCCGGTTAAACACTTTTCATAGTTTTTGTTATATAATAATATTTTTTATTATTCAATATTTTTTATCGTCCAGCTTTGTACATCAACAAGGCAAACTTGATGTTCAGCACGTCCTATATCTTCTGCTGAGCACATCATCCTTTTTCATAACCCAAAAAGTGCTTTCATTTCCTGTCTTCAAGCCTCTGGGCTTTGGGTGGCTGAGATGCTCTCAGTGAGTGAGGTCTCATGACAGGGAGTGTCTGGATCATGTACTCATACAGTAGGCCTAGAAAAACATGTTGTACACATCCATTTGTCTGGCTTTCTCATTGGCGAAATCCACTCATGGTCAGTTGCAATCTAATAAATCATGCATATCTACACAGTTTTTGTCACACATGGCCATTTATCTACTTTTATGAAAATGAATGCAGTACAAAACAGCTCTGAAAAGCCTCCTGTTGAGCTGCTCTTTCCAGTCTGTGGTTCAACTTTTTTCTCTCCTTTTCTTAACTGTCTCTTCAGCAGTCAGCCATCTGAGAAAGCCATTAGGGCCTTTACACTTCACCAACACCTGAGCCATTCAACAGGAAAACAGTATGACCATGCTTATGGAAGATTTTTACAGAAAAGAAAGCAAATAAAAGTTTATGCCATTTCTATTTTAACTTTGTGACGCTGCTATTTTAAGGCACTTTTAACAGCTTAGATTGCATTTGGAAATATAGAACCTAATTTCACTGTGTTCCACACAGCTGACCTTTGTCATAAAATCTTTATTAGTCTACCACTTTGTTTTCCACCATACAAAAAAACGAATTTTTAAGCCCTTGTGCTCTTTGTAATTTGAGTAAGCAGCACCTGTGAGCATTAAGAACGTGCAGTGGGGGAGGTCTTTAAAGCTGTCATGTTGATGAAGGGCAAATAAATGGGAAGGATCACAGTATTTAGTTTGTACCCTGCTATGTAGCAATGATAACTGTCAGCAAATCATGTCTGGATTTTGCTGAAATAGAATTTCAGTGTTTCAGTGAGAATTTACTTTGTCAATTTTTAAGGCCAATGACCAGATCTGAGGCCACAATGAGGGCATTTACATTCTACAGTAGAAAATCAGATTTTGTCAGTAATCCAATCAACTAGTATACATGCACTTGAGGCATCAGATTACAGGGAAGCTCTTGGTTTACATGAGTCAGGCAATCATCAGATTTTTACTTTACAACACACCAAGAATGTCACAGAAAAATGTGAAATAAACTTTCAAATTATATGATCAAATTCTTCATTTTCTCAAGACTTCTTTCAATCCAGCACCAGGTCTATGTAAATAAGCTTAAAGGAAACAAAATCTCTCAAAATTAGAGAACCTGGCAAATGTGTTTTAACCGCTCTGAATGAATGGGCATATTGAGTAAGCTGATTAAAACTGGGTAAGCAGTATACATGCTATGAGAAATCTGATTGTTGCATTTTGGGGTACCATCAGATGGCACCTTCTTACAAACAGATTATTTGAAAGACTTTCAGGGAACAAGCATTTACTGTCGTCTAATGTAAACATATGCACCTAGAGTTTTCTAAACACTACTGGGGCTTTGACTGAAACCATGTTATATGGTCGGATGAAATGTAAATGTGAAACAAGGTGGGTTTGGCATGAAAAGAAGAATGACTATACTGAAAAGAACTTGGCATTCACTGTTAAAGTGGAGAGTCTGTGATGTTACGGTGACGCTTTCCTTCAAAGGCCATTAAGAACCTTGTTTGGTTATATGGCATCATGGACTATTAATTAAAAACCTGAATTCTTCTGACATGGAACTAAAATGGGTCACTACTGGATCTTCCAAGAGGACAGTGATCCAAAATATGTATTCATCTCTACACAACAATGGTTTCTAAAGACAAAATTAAACTTTTTCTATGACCATCTCTGTAGCCTGATCTAAACCTTGGTGTGAGATAAAGTTCAATTAAATTACATTTTATTTGTATAGCGCTTTTTACAATAGACATTGTCACAAAGCAGCTTTACATTGATATATAAACAAGTGTCACAAGTTGAATTCCCTAATGAGCAAGCCAATGGTGACAGTGTCAAGAAAAAACTCCCCATAAGTGAACCCCTGTTTGTTCATGCCAATTCCCCTGTCAATATTCCTTTGCATTGCAAAGTTTTAGGGCAGCTAGTGCAGCTGGACATGTCATGCATCTTTTGAGCAGACAGTAGACAGTGAGAACTTGCCTGCATGAAGGAAAGTGGCACTTCTGTCACACTCACACACCATCTTTGCAGATACCTTGGAATTACAAGAGGGCCGTTGTTGCAGGAATGAGAAAAGAATCCGATTTGACCTTCCATTAATTAGACATGGCCATATGTGTCTGTAGAGTGGCCGACAAGGCCAGGGGCACCATGATAATGGGCTAACATATTTCACCACTGGACCCACTCAGGTTTTTTTATTCTGGATTTATAACATTTGTGGTAATGAGGTGCTTAGAAATCAGGCTGACCGATATTGGAGTGTCCCTTAAATGGAAAGCCATATCAAACCATTTGATGGTTTATTCTTTAATTGATCAATTAGGCAAGTGCTAATTATAAGCAGCAAAAACTATTTGCCAGTGTTGAGACATTAGAAGGAAAAAAGACAGTTAGTCAATTTACTGGATCCTCTTTGCTACCCAACCACCGACAAACCCATTTCACACTCTTGTGCCCCTCTGTGCATGGCGTGTCTTTCTTGAGCAGCCTTGCCACCCACCCCGCTGCCCAACCAGACCTACCTGGAGGTGCTGATCTACTGCGTGGGCTTCTTCCTCATCTGTGTGATGGTGGTCATCGCGGTACTGGTCAAGATGCACAGCTCGTCCAAGAAGAGCGACTTCAACAGCCAGATGGCCGTCCACAAGCTGGCTAAAAGCATCCCACTGCGCAGACAGGTAACAGAAAGTAGATAGGGGGTTTCTATCTGTTACCACACACACACATTGATTAGAACAGATTTGTTTTCTTATTTAGAGCATTTTAATTTCCACTTATCTTGCTCAGGATTGTGAAAGGTCTGTAGCCTATTCTGGATTTCACAAGGCACAGGCAAGCATGTAGGAGGAGGTCCATGGAGGGCTGGGAACTGGTCACTGTTGTTAGCCCTGTGTTAGATGGGTTTTGATTCATGTTGTTTATCCTATTGTGTAAAAATGTTCAGTTTATGACAATTTGGTTTTGTAGCATGAAGCCATTCTGAAAATCTAATTTGTAAGTATGCACTTCTTCAAATACTTGAAATCAAGCTTCCACACATTAACACACACATGCATTTGTGGGAACTTTCCACTGACATAATGATTACTGTTGCTAATTAATACTATACGTAACCTGAACCTAAGTAACTTAGTGTTTTGACTGCTTTGGTTTTTAAAAGAAAATTTCAGTAATTGTGAAAAAGCAGGTTTTCTTATGGGAGCGCAAACATTTTTTTTTTTTTTTTAACATTTTCTATCCTAGTGGAGACATTTGGTCCTCACACGTCTAGGAAGACAAGTCACTGTCTTTTATACACACACACACACACTGTTGACACACTCAGTGATGCTAGGTAGCTTTATGGAGAGTAAAGTATAGGCTTCTTTCTGTAGGTATCAGTGGACTCTAGTTCCTCGATGCACTCCGGGGTGATGTTGGTCAGACCGTCCCGTCTCTCCTCCAGTGGATCACCCATGCTGTCTGGTGTCTCTGAATACGAACTGCCCCAGGATCCTCGCTGGGAGCTGCCACGAGACAAGTATAAATACACACAAACACACCACCATCCATCGGGGTTTGGTATCCCTTGCATTTTCTCAATTATTATTTATTATTTCTAAAGCAATGACCTAAGGACACCAAACCTCTGGCAGTTACTAGTGGTGATAAGTAACCTGCACTGCTGAAATACCGAACATGAGGTCCTAAGGGAAAGTAATATTTTTATGTTAAGCACTTATAATTGGTTTAAACAGGGAGAACATGTTTTAAATAAAAAATATTACTTTCCCTTTGACCTTGCATTCATTATTGACATGCACTTGCAAGGAATTGGCATCCCTCCCCTTGGTTCCCACTAGTGTTACTACCATTTTTTTATCTTTAGTCGTAATTGCTAGTGTACTAACAAATCTCTTTATTTTTCAGGCTGGTTCTAGGAAAGCCTCTGGGTGAAGGCTGCTTTGGCCAGGTGGTAATGGGAGAGGTCATGGGAATGGACAAAGACAAACCCAGCCGTGTCACTAAAGTGGCTGTCAAGATGTTAAAATGTAAGTTCTTTTAATAGAAGAAACAGCTTAAGCTTGTTTACAGTAATGACATGCATTACTCTGTGCTACACACACCGTGAGTATACTACATATGGTGTGTTTGCGGGTCATAAAATGCTGCTACCATCCCCCAAACTCATTCGCAGTTCCTCCATCCCAAGCTAAGGAATGCAGAGATTCAATGTTCATGATTGGAATCATGGATGGCAATGTAGAAATTAATTAATGCCCACTAATTAAGTGGAACAGGATTGACGTTTTTCTAAGTTTGTGCCATATTGAATGCCATCCCTAGCCCTTATGAATTAGATACAGTGGAACCTCGAGTTTAAACTGCTTCCAGAAGGCTGCTCATACTGATTTTCACATTAGCAGTAATGTAAACAGTATTCATATTTTCCTGACCCCCAAATAATATTGTTAATGAACCTGCTGGTCCGTGTTATCCAGCATAATTTTACAACATTCCACAGAGCATCTTGTGATGTCACTGAATCCATAGCTTCCTCTGGCTTGAAGTGCCCCCATAAATGCTGACTGGATTTTAGGTCAGGTTATTGTGGAGGAAAGGTTAATCAGTCAGGTTTACTCGTGGTGCGGATTCATAAAATATAATGAGAAGGAGAGGGGAGAAGGAAGAGGGGAAGAGGGGAGAAGGGGAAGAGGGGAGAAGGGGAAGAAGGGGAAGAGGGGAAGAAGGGAGAAGGGGAAGAAGGGAGAGGGGAGGGGGAAAAAGGGAAAAAGGGAGAAGGAAGAAGGGAGAGGGGAGAGGGAAAAAGGAAGAAGGAAAAAGGGAAGACACGAGCCTAGCTGAGCCAGAAAATCAAATTTTTTTGCACCTGTAAAAGAGGAGGTTACACCAGGGAGCAGTGTAAATGTAGTCTAATCTGAATAGGGATTTCGAGGGGGGTTGAGGCTGTTCTTTTGAAAAGGGAGGCATCTCCGCAAAATGACGGTATAATTAATTTAGAATTTAAAGATTGCCACTGTATAGAATGATCTAATCAAAATCAATCTAATCTGTTTATTTTATAATTTGAAATATAAAGGCTGTCATTTGGTCTGCCGAGCCTTCAGTCCTGATGTAATTAATTGGATGTTGTTTTGACATCGCGTGACCCGTTGCTCCAGAATGACCGCGTTAACGGCTGTCTTGTTTAATTTTAGCCGATGCCACAGAGAAGGATCTGTCAGACCTCATTTCTGAAATGGAGATGATGAAAATCATTGGCAAACACAAGAATATAATCAACCTGCTGGGAGCCTGCACACAGGACGGTAAGAGAGCGAGCGCAGGGCCTGGACCTGCCACTCATTTTAATTCCATGATTGTTTGGTGCATTACATTTGTGTCCAGATCAATAGGAAGATGTCCGTTGTAGTGATTGAACACAAATGGTCCTGTGTAGAAAGATATAATATTATCTCTGGGCTGGCTTGTGCATGATCTATTGTCCTTCTGTTGTGTTCCAAATTTAGATTCTCATGTTCGCTTGCCTTCTTTCAGGTCCTCTTTACGTCATCGTAGAGTACGCCTCTAAGGGGAACCTGCGTGAGTACCTGAGGGCCCGGCGGCCTCCGGGTATGGAGTACTGCTACAACCCAGATCAAGTTCCTGTTGAGACAATGTCCATCAAAGACCTGGTTTCTTGCGCCTACCAAGTGGCACGTGGCATGGAGTACCTGGCATCCAAAAAGGTACCGTTAACACACCTATTTTTCGAGGGAAGCATTCGTGTCCTCTTTATTATATTAAATTCTGAGAATCTGTGTGCAGTGCATCCATAGAGACCTGGCTGCTCGAAATGTCCTGGTGACCGAGGACAACGTCATGAAGATAGCAGACTTCGGCTTGGCCAGAGACATCCACCATATTGATTACTACAAGAAAACCACCAATGTGAGTGTACTGTGATACTTTGACTTTTAGGTTCCAAAAGTGGGGTCCAAGTACCTCAAGGAGTGAGATAGTATTCTCAGGTTTATCTGTTCAGAGTAAGAGTGTGGTGTGATTGGGTATTAAGATCATAGAAGGGACTGGACTGATCCAGTTCCATCCAGCTGCCACTGTTGGGTCCTTGAGCACGACCCTTAATCTTTAACTGCATTGGTTTAAATGTAGACGATGTGGTAGGATATACCACGATACTTTACTACTGTAATGTACTGCTCACAAAAATATCCCCTAATATTTGTCTAGCTTCTAACATACCCTTAGTTACAGGTTACAGTTACGTCTCAGATTTGCCTAAAAAAAATTCCAGATGATGAAATGCCAAGTTTCAGCTTCATATCATTAAGGAATTATGGTGCTTCAAAATTAAGGTGTCACTCCTAAATTTGCCACTAGATTCCACTTGGAGAAACACTAATACAGCGGTCAAATGGCCTGAACTCGGCACTTCTAGGTATATGTAGGTCAAGCCAGTACGGTAAGCAGCTTTTGTCCATGTCCTAAAAGTTTCATAGCTCGTACTTATGCACATAGGTAATGCATAGTAAATCAATATTATTGAAAATAAATTCCATTAAAAATTCAAATAAAACTGCAAAGCATGACCTAAATAATATTTACGACAGCAAAATTACTCATGACAAACCTTTTTTTTGACCAGCTGGTTTTACCTTTGAATTTAAAAGACAGATTTATATATCCTATTATGTTTTGTTATAATTGTTAACCTCAGAAGTTCTAACTTTAAAGTACAGTAGGGTAAGGTTATCCCCATGGGAACCTTTACTGTGTGTTTGAGCAGGACAAATGAGAACATGTGCACCATGTGGTTCTGAGAGGTTTAGCTTTATTGATACATCTTAGTAATATTATTAGCCCTAGAATACATCAAATTAAACAAATATAAAAAAAATCCTTGTATGTACTGATTCAAAATCATGCCTTAAAGCCCTAGAGCAACTTAATACAGACAACCCCATCATCTCAGAAATCCTAATCAAAAGTAAAGAACTTCAGGAACAAAAATTTGAAGTTGTCTTTTGCTGGATCCCAAGCCACATAGGAATCCCAGGAAATGAAAGAGTTGATCGGATTGCAAGAACAACAACAGAAGATGCGATCACTACTCGACTCATTCCCTTCACAGATGCTCTACCAAGGATTTTTACATACATTAAAAACAAATGGCAAAATGAATGGGACAACGAACTACACAATAAACTGCACGAAATCGAACCAAAAGTTGGAAAAAACTATACAAAAATGAACGGTCGGAAAAAACAAACGGTCATTACCAGATGCCGAATTGGACATACCGCACTTACACACAAGCACCTCCTCACCGCGGAAGATGCACCAACCTGCCAAGCATGTGGAATCACGCTCTCAATTAAACATATCCTTACAGAATGCCCAATATATGAAAACGAAAGACAAAATATTCTACAAGGAAACGGTCTACCAAAGCTTTTTGAAACATCACCAGAAAAAATACTGACCTTTTTACATCACATTAACCTGAAACATCTTTTGTAAACTGATTAAAATCATATAAATGACACGACCCATGTACTGCCATGAAATAGCCTAAATGTGCTGAAATGGCGTAAAACACAAACAAACAAACAATACCTTTGGGACACCATGTGTGTGTTTGGCTCCCTGCCAAGTAACGGCTTACTCAAGTCACTTATTTCTCAAACACTTTTAACAATGGAGCGCCATCTCAAAGGAGCTTTACAGCTTTTATTAGATTCTATTCCAATATCTAGATCCAGTCCCAAAATTAGCAAGACTAGGGTGTCAGTGGCAAGGAAAATCCCTAACTTTGCAGAACCAAGACTCGAACAGGTCTTTTTTTTTTTTTCTTAAAGATTTTATGACATGATCGATTTGTAACCATTGAATTAAATCCACCATCATGTCCCTTTGCACCAGTTCGTACCTGGGGACAAAAACGGCGCCTGTGTCAAAGTGGTCCGACCCATCTCACCTGGGGAGGAGATCACCTGCTACTATGGCGACAGCTTTTTTGGGGAAGACAACGAGATGTGCGAGTGCTGCACCTGCGAGAGGTATGGAGCCCCAGAGGGGCGTCGATTTGACACAGCTGTGGCAGTACCAGGCTCGTTGTTGCTGCTGAACGATCCCTTTTGTTTTTGAGAGGTTCATTTTGAGCTTTATTCTCTTAAATTTGTCTCATGCTTTTAGGAGAGGTGAAGGATTCTTTAGGCACAGGCTGGACACACTGCAGGACTGGGAAGGCACAAGCGATCCATTAGCTCAGAAGTACAAGTTTAGAGAGACTGACCTAAGGCTTAACCGGGAGAAGGGGAACAGCACGCCGAGTCCATTCCTACTCGTGTCTAACCCAGGTAGCTGATCCTTTTTTACGTTTTAACTCTGTGTTTGCTGAGTTAAGAGATGATTAGATTGTGTTGACTGTGTGTAATTGAGCTTCTTTTACAGATTCTTCCTTTGTGAAATGACTGCTAAAATGGCTTTTTCAAAGCTCATCAAAACCACAGCATATTTTAAATCGCTATTGGGCATTTAAAAAAAGCATGTTAAATCACTTTTGGTAAGCAGGTAAATCTTGGCGCTGGAAACCGAAATTACAAAGTGTAAAGTTAAAAGTAATATATAAGCAGCGAGTACATAAGCTATCTCGTTTATTTATTTTGTCTTCATTTCATGCCAATGTTCTGTTTGTTCGGTTTAAGGGAGGATTGAAACGGAGTATAATATAATCAATCAATCATATTTATTTAACACTGTTTTGTAACTTAAATAAGACACTGTGGTGTAATTTTCCAGCCACGACGCCCATAATCCTGTCCAGCAGGTGGCGTCAGGAAACCAAAACATCTCCCTCTCCCTCTCTCTCTCTCTCTCTCTCTCTCTCTCTCTCTCACACATTCAATGAGCTTTATTGGCATGACCATGTTATGATACAGTATTGCCAAAGCATTAACACAACACATGAGCTCTTTGAACGTTACGGAATAAGTATGTAGAAAATACAGTTATCCCTTGTTTATGGCGGGGGTTACGTTCCAGGACCATCCGCGAAGTAGAGACGCTATATTTAAGTATTTATACATTATTTTAGCCGTAGAATTTGCGGATCGTTTGGGTGGCATTGTAGGGCTTGAATGAATTCAGTCTATAATGAAACTTTCACAAACAGCGAACACAACACCGCAG
>JAUZSU010174544.1:2349-12937 GCA_034780255.1 Parotocinclus maculicauda | reverse complement strand
GGCAAATTGTTGGTTATTAAAGGAGATGTGATGGTGTATAAGGGGTTGTTATAATCGGTGTATTCACAATAGCATTTCTGAGAAATTGAAATATGTATGTATGTATTTATGTATGTTTGTTTGTTTTTTATGCCCGATATTAATATTGATGTTGCAAACTTGAATATCTGGTGATACCGATATCAGACCGATACGCTGCTACCACCTCTTGAAACACAGGTGTTACATATGTTGCACTCAACTGTTTTACTTTTATCATCCTTGAGCTTAAAATGTATCCACACAGCTGACATGATGACCATGCTGCTAGCTAACAGATTTAACTCGAGTTCCAGCTATTGTTCACGTAGCTCATCTCTGTTTATGGCATGTCGTCCATATTTCTAGTAAAGCATAAACATGATAGAAAAGATATCGGATTAGATTGGTTTTTTTCCCCCATCCGATCTCCATTCCAGCGATTTCACCATACAGTGCGCGATACAGAATATCGGATCGTTACAGCCCTGTGTGTGTCACATATATATATATATATATATATATATAAAATATACCTTGCAAAAATTAGGAGATGTAATGCACATATTGTACATAATGTATTCATCCTGCGTAAAGTTAGTTAAAAGTAAATAAGTCATGGAATAGACTATTTATTATATTTGAAAACAGTTTCAATTTAATTGCATTTGAGTGACTTCCTGGTAGGTAAAAAGATTTCCTCGTTTCAAATACATTTTTCAATAATTTCACAGAGACGGCTGAATTCAGAACTAAAGCCTTCTTCTCCAGTACTGGTCTTAAGTTGGGTTTATAGTGTGGTTATAAAATTTGCCTTTGAAACATGGTTTCCACAAATAAATAAGTAATCAGAACATTATGCAGAAACATGGAAGATGAAAAAAGCGTTTCAACCTAATAAAATCTCCACACAGAAACGAACATTGGATTGATCTCGGTTTTGTAACCAAGATAGTCGGTGCCGTCTATCGTCCATTATGCATCATTCACAGTGTTCTTGTCCTGGAATGCCGTCATACTGCTCAACCCTAGTATTAATACTGACACTACCTTCCACCAAAAAGTAGGCCCACAACAAGCGAGTAGTTGCTATGCAACGGGAACAATTTCCTACGCTACCGTAACACAGTGTGCTATAAAAAGTTTGTTTATATAACACTATCAAGTAATGTTAATGTGAAATAAAGAAAGAAAATAAGTAAAGCTGAATCTAAATGAAAATATAATAATAATAAAACATCTTAATCAATCTGCCCTCGTGCCAGAGGGTGAAAACGCGTACTTATGGTATTAATTAATATCATACTATTGAAAAAAATAAACGTTTATTGATTGGACGCAGAAAGAGAAGAGCGGTTACCTGCTTTATCCTGTTAGCACATTTTTTTAAGGACTGGTTTAGAGTGTTTGAAAGGATTATTGATGTATTATGATAAAAATAAGTCCTGTTCATAATTAACAACAGAAGCAGCTAAGCTGGTCTCTAAAATTTATGGCACAGTCCACATGAGGTCTAGACTAAGACATGACCGAGACCAGAATAACAATATGCTATTTGGCTCTCTCTAGGTGGACAGCGGTGACAAAAAGTGACGGGGCGGAAGTGGCGTCTGTTTCATGCACTCTGGATTTTAAAGGTTTTAAAGCAAATCACAGTGGTCACAGCGGCGAGGAAGCGTCCGTCTGTGGGACAGCATTTTTCCCCGTACAAGACTCAAAGGCAAGGTAGAGGTAACAGATGCTAGGGTGGAACAAAACGAATAAGGTTTTTAATTTGAACTGCAGTATTACACACCTCGCTTTGGCTGGAGTTTGTTTATCAGGAAGAAGAAGAGGAACAGGCACCGGTTCGGTGTAGTTATACTATCGTCATGCCATCCCTCCTTTTACAAACACACAGCGTCATTAACTGCGGACGGAGGCATTGTGTGCCTTTAAATGAGCTCGAGTGTGTCAATGGTTAATCCGCAGTCAAACATGCGATCACGTTACAGCGCCAACTCCGCAAAGGTCATACGACTCAAGTCTTCATCTTCCAAGAAGCAGGAATGTTTTTAGTGCAATTTTCTGTTGGGTTATAAGGAACAAGAGCAAAAACAGTGTACAGTCCTCGCAAAGCAATAGTCTGGATCCGTTCCATCTGTTGTCCAGATGGGTTATGGTTTGTCGCTGATTTTAGGAGATAAATGGCTTGTTTTGCCTTTCTGCCTTCAGCTAAATGGGCTGTACATGTGTAATAATCATTTATAGTGAGCTTAATTCTATTACTCGATGTAGTCTTATTGTCTGTCTGCCGAAAATATCAGCCTGGACACTGGCACACCATATTCTCCAAAATATTTGACCGCTAAAAACATATGTAGGAGTTTGTGAGCAGCGCGTACATTTGAAAGGTTTTGTACGCCTGTGAGCGGGCGAGCCATCTCTGTGTTAAATATCACAGTAGCTACACGGCCATAAAGTGGCTTCTCTAGTCACTTTCAGTAGCTTTAAATTGCATGGCTTATCCACGTTTACCTCTAAAAGTATAAAGTCTATTTAAAAAGAATATGAGGACAATGAAAACAATATATCGAAGTCCTTTTTGTCTGCTCACATCCCAGTTGCTGTTCTTTCCTGTACTTCTACGTAATATATTAAAGCGTACCATTTCCGAACGAGTAAATGTGGCCTTATATGAGCTTATATGAGGGGTGGGGGTGGGGGGTAGTGTAGCCGAAACACCTTTCTGTTTATTACATGAATTGAGCGAGGGAACTGAGGAGTTATGTATGAGCATGTATATTTAAGTGCACTTTTCTAATTCAAATGTTACACAGAATAAGGACGGGGAAAATGAAAATGCTCTGGCTTTGCTTATGTGTAGCACACATGCCAGCAGCTTTCCTTTAGATAATCACTTACAACGAATAAAATTGACCTTTAAAGATTTTATTGCATATTATAATGTTGTCGTTATCTAATCCACTATACCAAACCTTGTTCGTATGCAAAGCCGGGAATCGAAATGCTTCACCTAAAAGTTTATCACGCTGAACGATTGCAATTAGTTTTGCTCTAATTAAGAATCCTGACCCTTGTCGTCGCTCGTCCGTCATTTGCCAGGTCAGACATTTTTGGGTGAAGTGTTCTGCAAAACTGACAAGAGCTTAAACCAATTCTCCTCTTATTTAAGAGCCTTTTAACACGTGCCCTTTCAAATCGAATGGAAAAAAATATCTATATTTTGCTGTGTTATAAGAACAACATTTTATGTTTTAAGTCATTTTTTTTGTACTACAGTTTGTACCTCTATTAAAGTGTTTAAAGGCTAAACCTGCATTTTCCATCCTTTGTCTCACTAGAGGATCCTTCTTCCATGATTTGCTCCTTAATCACCAGTAATGCCGGGTGGGTTAATCGACTGGGCATTGCGGGTAATATCTAACAGGTGTGTGTTAATGTGTAACCAGAGTGCTACTGATGACCTTGGAAACTGGCGTCTTCCCAAAACTCAAACGCCATATGGCTTTCTCGCTCCGCTGCTTTCATTTTTACTTTGGTTGCCGGTTTCTTGAAGTCGTGCCTTGTAACTTGAGCGTGAACCTGCTTTATCTGTCGCGTTTCTGTGAAAATAGGAAATCTCGTTAACTTGTAGAGCAGCCGGAAGTCATGGGCATTTCACATTAGCCGAGTCCTGTGTGCAGTTTGCACATGTGGAGCTCATTAATGTTTAACGGTCTCTAATGTGTTATTAGTTAAGGGTATTTTTAGATCTGTGAATTATTAACTCCCTTTCTCATGGACCTGAAAGGGACACTTTTTTTTTTATCCTCTCAAAGTCTGGTGCAAAGCTAGATTAATGGTGGACTCATATTAGGCGACCCCCAAATTGCGGTTTGTTTCACTAGTGTGATCGCTCCTGGTTACTGAACTGTGCTCAGGCCCACACAAATAGTTGGACTTGGGCACCGTACCATACCCGAGCACGTAGCACAAAATCAGCTGCCTTTGTAAACATATTCTTAGCTTTCTGCAGCGCGAGTAGCCAAAAAAATGCTGTTTTGGACAATAAATGACATCAAAAAGCCACAAAGTAAGTACAACCATAAAGTCCATTGTGCTATGCAAGCATGTCTTCGCTACCACAGAAACTCTTATTTTGATGATGGGAGATTGGGTCCAAAACCTTTAAGTGCAGTGTGAGCACAGGGCAGTGGGGAAGCGAGGAGTAAGTCCATTGCTGCTCTGGCCGTAACTCTCTTGATAGGTGTGATATGATCCACCAACCACATAGTACCTGATCTGTAGTCCGTTTTATGATGGACTGACCTACAATAGTGAGAGTTTGTGATGGGGATCTGGTAACACACACACACACACACATTCCAGGCCAACAATGCATAGTATATGCAGTACTATTCTTCACTAGGATGATGAAGTTGTTGGTGTCCCTTGTTGTAGGGAGTTGTGGCAGAAGCTCCTGATTATGGGAAATGTAGGGTGGGTGAGGGTGTGGCAGAAACCATATCCTATAGTTTTAGTTCCATTTTTTTTTGTTAGACAAATGTTTACTTCAGGCTCTGCTCTAATATATACAGTATATGTTAAACTACATGATGTACAATAAATTCGTTTTATGATGAATTTGTCGGAATGTATCCCCATTATGTATTGGGAATTACCTGTATATAGAGAAACGACAGACGCATTACAGTCCACAAAGTGTATCTCTAAGGTAAGTGAAACCAAAATGGACATGTGTAGAAACAAGGAAGTGTACCTAAAAAAGTGACCGGTGAGTGTAAACATCTAGTAACCTCATTCCCCTGAAGGGTCGAGGGGAACCATGGCATAGGAACATTGGCCATTCTCGCAACAATTTGGATCCTTTGTGTAAACCGAAATAAGTTTCAATGATGAAACAATTTATGCAGCTGTTTATGATAAATGCCAGGGAAATAAACTAAGACGCTTTTGGAAAGTCTTGGCTTTTCAACTTTTTTCAAATGTGTCTGCATTTAAAAACTTCAAGCAATGTAGCAAATGCAACTATGAAAAGCAGAAGTAGCTGCAAATATTAAAGTTTTGTGTTTCTTTGCAGTCTGGCTGATGATCAATTTACTTTTTAACTTAAAAGCAGCCTGGTGGTTTAAATTTTGTTTGTATATTTGAATTATTTAACGTCACTATCGGCATCAATGGCCATTGCAGCGACACACAAGGTTATATCAAAACTAGTCCTATATTTACACAATGCCAATTTAGAGTAACCAATTAACCTAACATGCATGTCTTTGGACTGTGGGAGGAAACCCATGCAGACAGGGGGAGGACATGCACACAAACTCCACCCTGGGATCGGACCCAGGACCTTCTTGCTGTGAGGTGGTGGTGCTTGCCACCGTGCCACCCTTATACATTTTGTTGCTAACCCTGTGATGTATTGCGTTCATAACAGCACATTCCGAATTAATGAAGGAAGTAATCAGAGCCACTCATATCGTACATGTTGACAATCGTAACATGTACACAGACCTCCAACCCACTCACTAAATATAGCAAGCTGTAGAAAATCAGAAGGGCAGTTCCTCTGTTAAACTGTGCACCTACCATCCTTACCACCCAGCTGTTTACTTTTATTTCTATTAATGTGAAAAGGTAACACCGCTGCCTCAAAGCAAGAAGGGCCTGGGTTCAGTCCCAGGGTGGAGCGGCCTGGGTACTTTCTGTGTGGAGTCTGGATGTCCTCTCCCTGTCTGGATGGGTTTACTTGGGTTTCCTCCCACAGTCCAAAGACATGTATGGTAGGTTAATTGATTACTCTAAATTGGCATTGACTTGAGTGTATACACACACACACACACACACACACACACATAACCTTGCGTATGTCTCTAAAATAGCCACTGATGCCAATAGTCAGTAAAGAAGCCAAATAAACAGACAAACAAACTATTACTACTACTATGTGATGTTAAATAAAACAAACAAGCATGCAGTACAGTACCTTAAGTAGTACTGTGAGTAAAGAACATTAGCAGGACTTGGACCATGTACATTTTTTTATTGTTTTCATTCATTCATGTGACTATTTAATGCCCTTTCTTGTTACAAAAAAAGCTAACCTGATTTTAAACAAGACAAAATCATACCGTTCCTGAAATATATCATCTGTTTTGTTTAAATCATGAAAAGCAATAAATAGAATTGAACACAGTGGCGATTTTTGTGCATTCACGTGTCCAGTTTCCCACAAAGAAAGTATTTTTGGCAATAACATAAAGGAATAGTCCAAATGGTCAGTCCTTACTGCTGAAAGAACATACCTTTATTAACATGTACTGTGTGAGAAACAGTGTGGCTGATGCTATGGTATCACATGTGCCTCCTGGCTGGTGTCTTAATATGTGTGCAAAGCATGGTCCTTCATTACATCCAGTGCTTTATTACGTCAGAAATCACAAGTCTCTGTTAGATTACCCTAGGGAACCATCAATGGCCCAAGCAATTCAACTGCAGTTATGGGAGAAATGGTGACATGGGTGTGAAACCCTGTGTTTGTACTAAAGGATTCTAGAAATGTTTATTTTGGCCTTCTTAACCCTATTATTCCGAAGAGAGTCAGTAAGGTTACATTCATACAGCAGCTAAATGTAGCCCAAATCCAGTCTTTTTTCTATGTCACACTATCTTTGGGGCACTCTGAGTGGAAAAAACACAATAAATCAGACATTTTCACTTCCAATTTTGGACACTTGTGGTACTGAAATTCGATGCGACTCCGTCTGTATAGCCAGATAGGAATTCAAACGACTTTAATGTCATTCCAACTTCACATTTGTCATAAACGCACACTGATGAGAAGGGAAAATGGACGACAATAGAGATGCACCGACTGCAGGTACTCTGGATTTCGACGTATGATCGACCAATTCCGATTTGGCTGGGTATTTTCTTTTTTTTCTTAGAATTTTAAATTACATTATAAATAAACATTTGTTTACCTTTTAATAAATAATAAATGTATTTATAAAATAAGATTGTGCCTGGCTCCGGGCTCTCACTAGCTTTAGCTTTGAAAACTGCCTTTGTTAGATTTGTCATAAATGTCTTATTAAATTAAGCTAAAAAACATTTTCAATTGTGTCCACTGTTTGTATAGCAGGCATTTATCGCAACTGAAATGGCTGGATGTGACAAAGGAAAAAAAAACCCAAAAAAACCTGAAGCTTAAAAGTTTTGCATCCTTATTTTCTTTAAACTTAAGTGGCTATGGCTGAATTATGTGCCCTTTTTAGCAACAAACATTTTAGGTAATGTTTGTTTACTGTTGACTTTATTTCCACCTTTTTTGCATCATGTGTGTCAGTTTAGGAATGTGTACTGTTTAGACAAATGTCAAATATAGGTTGTGTTTAATAGATAACGTGAAAACCTAAGAAGAAATCTGATTTGGCCGACCTTGCCTGCAGTGTGAACGTAGCCTATTATCAAAGCAACTTTTTCTGGTAAAAACAGTGAACGTCAAACATCAGATCAACGTTTTGACTTTACTTCTCCTCCCAGTGGTTCTCTACTAAATTGATCCTGGAATGATCAAACTAAAGACTGAATGTTTTAAGTTTTAGCCCATAGACTGAGTTTTAACAGCAGTTATCAGAAATGTCAGACACTGCTTAGTGTATCTATTTGAATTAAGTGCCTGTTCCACTGGAACATTTTGGGAAGTGCACTCTCTTCACAGGGTTACAGTACTGTGCAAAAGTCTTAGGCCATCATTAGATTTGTTGTTTTAACAATATAGACTACTCACGGAAATGTGGGGATATTTAAAAATAAATAAGAAGAGGATCCCACAAGAACGGCTGGACAATCTGATCCTGTTCATGCCCCATTACTGTCAGTGTGTTTTGGTAGTCTTGTGTGACCAAACACCCTACTGAACAGTCAATGTGGGGGCACCATCGTCTAGTTTGACATGCTTCTGTTCACCCACATCGATATGTCACTTGCTACTCAATCACCATAATTAAGTTTGAATCTCATTTATGTACTTTAACAACTTTGACTTTATTTGCTTTTCTGATGATTTGGTTTAATAAAATAAAATGCTTCTTGTTTATTCTTTTTTCATATTGATATATCCCCTACGTTTTGTGAGTGGTGTTATATATAATAATATATACTATCCTATTAATTAATATAATTTTTTTGCAGCCAATTTATTGGAAAACAACCAGAACGCAGGCAATTTGTATGCAGCAGTAAGAAACTGAAAATGTAAAGACGCTTGATTAGGATTGGTCTTTTTGGAGGGGTAGCAGCCAAAAAACACTGTTTTGGGGAGGTCAGATTCAAAAATGGTGTTTAAGCACTTTTTGGCCATTTTATTTTAAAAATTGTAAGGTTTTTTTTTTAGATGACTGTATTTTGTGTATGTATGTTAATAAAGAGAAATAATGATATATGGTAATTAGACCTTATAACAAAGTAATAATGGTCTAAGACTTTTACACAGTACTTCATTATAAGATTGTAAAGTAAAATGGACTGAACTCTGCATAACTGAACAGCTTGAAAAGCTTCTTACAATGTGAAGGTCTCTGCACAGACTTGCAGCAGTAGCATTTTCAACTAATCGAGTATTTCTAGTATTAATATAAAGTGTATCACAGTAGTATGGACTTGCATAGACTCTAAAAAGGCACAAAAATATTCACATAGTAACAGTCTACTCCAGAGTTGCTTGGCAGACTATATTAATTATTAATCGGCAGATACCGTTCCGTTCATAAACAGTATGACCTTTACCAGCTGAAGGGAGACTCTTCTTTCCTGTAAACAGCAGCAGTCTGTTTCATCAGGTTTACAGTTCATTTAAAACCCCTCATAAAGACCTTGTAATTGTACATGTCAGAAAAAGTTTGGCTACATTTGGTTCCTTTAGTTGATTTTTTTTTTTTTTTTTTTTTTTTTTTACTAATACTCCTCTCCTGCTGTGGCCTCCTCTAAAGCGGCGCGGGCTTCGGCCACCATTGAGTCCGTGACGCTCACTCTGTCCTCCGAGTCTTTATCCTTTCTTTGGGACAATGATGAATCGTCCTCATTCAGGTCCTCTATTACAAGCTTGGTATCAGCTGAGGAAAGGCTTGTGCTGCTAGTGTGGATGTCCACTGAGATGACGCTCTCCTCATCAGCCGTGTCCCCGACGTATTCTGCACTCTGATCCAGTCCATCGGTCCCCTCCATTCCCCCACCGTTCCCCAGTCCAGAGTCTCGGAACTTAGATTCCGTGCCCAGCGTTGATTCGTTGCTTAAAGGTGGAGCACTGGCAAGGACAGTAGAAGTTTTGATGGGTGATCCCCTTCCATCTGGCTGCAGAATATAGAGGCTCGAGTCACTTCCTGTCGGTTGGGGTAAGTTTGATCTAGCCTGGTTAATATGGTTGTTGTCAATGTCGAACTTCGTGGGGCTATTGCTAATGTAACCGTAGTTCTGGAAGCCTTGTTTCTCCTCAACGCCATCTTTTGGCAATCGTTGAGACTGGTGGGATGGGACTAAGGAGTTGGTGGAAGAAGGATCCTGCTTGACATCGTGTGGGACTGTGGGGTCGTCAATGTAACTACAAGAGAGTCAGAGTGTTAATTCATTAACGTGGAGTAGCAAAATGAAAAATGGTCTGCAGTCATGTTCAGAATTATTGGCACCATTGGTAAAGACTGGTAGGGTTTGGTATCGTTTGAATTTCATTGATTCTGATTCTGATTATCGATTCTTATCAATTACGATTCCAAGGTTGAGATTTTTTGTGATTTAAGTTTCGATTCCAAAATGTGAAAGTTGTTTAAGTATGTTTTATAGGTAAAGATGTTTTTTTAAATATATTTCGGCTTTAAAACTAATCATTTTTATGTTATACTTTTTTTTTTCCTTCACCTTAACACTTTATTATTAGGAGGGGAAAAAAACTTAATTACAAAAACATGGCTTAATGTGCTAATAAGTAGTGAACTAGAAACCCCAAATTAGTGACTACTTGGTCATTACCACTCTTTATTGCTGAAATGATGAACCTGTCATCCACATGGAAAGTAATCATTTAATGCTCCTCTTTTTTTCTTCTCATTTAAACCTATTAGAAGTAAAAAGCTTAACATGACTTGACCAACTAAAGCAATGACTCTCAACTACCACAGATGGAAATGTGATTTAAAGAGAAAGCTTTTTTTTTTACGTTAAGCCCTTTATTTTAATGGGCGTTAATGGGAAGAAAAAGCTTAACATAAAAATTATTACTTTCCTTTTGTATCACAGGTTCATGAGATTATTTATCACCTGAACTGAAGCTCGTTGACATTTCTCTTTTACTTCATGAGTTCATCTGAGTGTTTACGACTTCTCTATGTGGCCACCCATGACTTTCTGGATAAGGATTGGATGACAAAGGCCTATTGCCTCACCAGTCTACAATTAGATACAACCTCAATTCAAACAAACCATATGGAAGGTGTGTCAGATCAAAGCCCTTACACCTAACCACATATGTAAGCTGCTGAATGAAACTGGATCCTATTGTCAGATGAGAAAA
>JAUZSU010174534.1:0-12938 GCA_034780255.1 Parotocinclus maculicauda | reverse complement strand
GTTGTTTACGACTAGGGCCAAAGTGACCATGGAAAAGCAATGTCACGCTAAACTGGCCTCCTGCACTGTGGGAGGTTGAGGGAAAGAGGACTTGACAGTGATGTGACACTAAAGCCAACTTGCTGCGAGGCCTTTTGCTCTGGCCAAGAGTAACGTTTGCCCTCCGATCATATCAGAGTTGCCCGGTGACATCTCACTGTGCACAGCTGCTGGCTTCATCAAAGCACAACATTCAATAAAGCCTGATATGAAAGGGAGGGGGCACATAGATGTGCATGTCAGGCCAAGTATGGGTTCTTAAGACATAGACCAAGACACAACAGCCCTCAAAATGCATTTCAAAACGGAGAGGATTTTGAGATGGATTAAATAAAATAAAATAAAAAACATACAATATATATAAAGAAAAAAAGCACATTGTTTCCTGTTCATGCAGTCAACAAGCTGAATTATCAAACTCATTTCCTGCTGAGTAAAAATGTGAATAGAAAGATCTGCTGACTACCAATAGCAGCCAACTAAACAGCCATGTGTTCCTCAGCTCAACCCAATGTTTCCTGCTCTGCTTAAACAAAAAACTAGCTGAGGCCACGTTAACTTTTTTTTAACCACACCACAACAACATCTCTAATTGCAATGAGTTTAGGGTTTCATATTCATATAAATTTGAAAACACTGTTTCAGAAGTAACACCACAGACTACAGGTTTTTGAGGAGCCAATGAAAAACATGTTGTTTAAAATTGGATGAAATTTTACCAGTGAAATCAGGAGAACTCTTTGAGAATTAAACACACCATTTCACCACAGCAAAATCCGAAACATTTGGGACCTTATGCAAAATGTTAATGTTTCTTACATTTTCTTTTACTTTTATTTCATTGCAGTATGAACAAGATATTTTATGTTTTTATCTGGTTAACTTCATTTCATTTGTTAATTAACACTTATTTCTGCATTTCAGGCCTGGAACACAGTCCAAAAAAAAAGTTGGAATGGCTCAGCATTTACTACTTTACAAGCCTTCAATCCCTTCTCACAAGACTTAAGTCAGGTCAAGTCAAATTTATTTATATATCGCTTTTTACAATTGAGCATTGTCTCAAAGAAACTTTACAATCTTATATTATTTAAAAGGCCAATCCCAAGTTAAGTAAGCCTAGGGTGACACTGGAAAGGAAAAACTCCCTGAAAGTAGAAGGAAGAAACCTTGGGAGGACCAAGCCTTAAAAGGGACCCATCCTCCATGGGTGGCCCAGATATTAAATGTTTTGGTACAGAGGACACCAAGTGATTTAGTGTTTCAGGTGTAATTGTGACTCATTCTTCCTGCAAACACGTCTTAAGATGTGTTCATTGTCACATTCTCCTTGTTCTCTATTGGGGACAGGTCAGGACTGCAGGCAGGTCAGTCCAGTACCCGTACCCTCTACTCCCACAGCCACGCCTTTGGAATGTGTGCAGCATGTGGTATTGCTTGGTCATGCTGAAATCTGCACGGGCATCTATGGAAAAGATGTCTTCATCCCAGCTTATATTGATCTTAATGTACTTTTCTGCATTAATGCTGCAATCACAAAAATGTAAATTCTATTTGTTTAGGGCACTGACACAGCCCCATACCATGACAGACCCTGGCTTTTTGACTTTTCTCATGCATTTATTGACAAAGCAGAGATCCTCTGGTCAGCTTTGCTTTCAAAGACTCAGCCTTGCATGTATGCTGCTTCCGTAACAAATCATGATTACAATCACCTGTTTGAAATCACATAAGTATTCAGGGGTTTTTTCATTAGCAGCTACAAAATCGCCCTCTTCCCAACTTTTTTTGGAATGTATTGAACGTATGCAATGCAAGAATAGATATTCATTAACAAATTAAATGGAAACATCACAACACACGAAATATCTTAGGTTGATTCTGTCTGCAACAACATGAAACTCAAGTAAGTTTGTTTGTTTATTTGGCTTCTTTAACGTCACTATCTGCATCAGTAGTCACCTCAGCGACACACACAAGGCTATATCTACACACAAGTTCAAAGCTCAAGTAAGTAAATGTAAGACATAGTTCATGTATTTTTCATACATCCAAACTTTTGCTGATTTGGGGTTGTAGACTGAAGTGACCAGTTTATTGAGATTGTGACAGAAAGCGATTGTTCGGATGATGTCAAGCAAAACAAGTGCATTATTAAACAAAAAATGAACAGTTTAGCTGGGAATCTTTAAAAACGTTATTAAAAGCTAATCCCTACTCGGTAAACTGTATCAGCATGCTGACTAATCTCCAGTTAGAAACAAAGTTACGTGCCTGTTTACTTTAATAAACCTTTTAATAGACAGGATGTGATTGTGTAGTAAACAGAGGTGTGTTTGTTCAAGGGAGGACTATTGAGCTGCTATACTCTTTGACTGCACTCTCTCACACATCATCTGTGCTCACTTCCTCTCTCCTCTTCAACACAGTTTGATGCTACACATCTGACTCATGTTATCAAAGCCAATCATTAAGCAGACTCGGTAAACAGAAAGAACAGGTCGCACTGAAACCAAAGGAAATGCACAGTGGTTCTGTAACGAGACAGAACTGTCTATCGAAGCAAGCCAGCAATGCAACCAGTAATTGTATGTTCTTTTCTATTCTGTTCATAGCAAACAATTAAAACCATGCTGGGCTCTGTGGTCTCCGGGCATCTCTGAAATAGACGGTGCATGAGGCGAGTTACATGAAATGAGACAATAAGAAACCACTCAGTTGTAATTACACTTCAGTTTATGTGGCATGTACATATTAAAATGTTCTTACAATAAATGATAAACATGAAAAACACTGTTTCTCATTGAGCCCTTCAGGTTAAGCCCAAACTGTGGTCTTGTTTGTATTTGTTCTACGTAGGAGATAAACCAAAGGTGGTTTTGTTTACCTGTACAACAACATTAATGATCATCATAGCACTTCCTACCTACTACTACTATCTAGTTCCTGCTTCAAAGCCCAATTTTAAGTTCCCTCATCACAGCAGGTATTAATCCTCCTCCTCCTTCTCCTCTCAGTCAACTTCTTGGGAAATAAAGATAACAAACCTCGTTTGTGGAGCCATCCCTCCTTCACGATCACCACGTCTGTCATGCTGGAAACAGGAAGACAGTCTGGCTCACCGGCGTCTCAGAGGGAGAGCAGTAGCTCCAAAGCCCACAATCTCCTTCAGCTTGGGCAAGGAGCCTCTTCTCAAAAGATGCCTGGAGGAGACCAGATTAAACAACATGGTAGCTTTTACTCATGATCAGCGTTTCTCAAATCAAATACTCTTTCCTCTCGGGTTACACATAAGGAGGAAAAGAAAATATGAACACTGTATTATTTGAATTACATTTAAAATGTAAATCAGTCAAGTAAAAGGATAATAAAGAACCAAATATTCACTAGTCAGTGTGTCAGTAGTTTCACAATTTTGTGTCTGTAGCAATGAACATCATAATACGGGCATTATAAGCCGATATCTGCGCTCCTGAGCCCGATATTTAAAAACAGTTACGAAAACATTTCATTTCAACTTGCAGCTCACAACCTGAGACTACTGAGGGACTAGAAACAGAGAGATGCTGAGAGAACATTCTGTGAGACTGGGGTCATTTATGAGAAGACGAAAACTGTTTCTAGCACCACAACTGGGACTGCAATTAAAACAAAAAGATGCTTCTGCCATGTGCCCTACACAGGTTTTTGTTTATTTTTTACAAGCATTTACACATTTTTTCAGCAACAACAACATTCTACTATTAGTCTTTTCTTAAGCTCAATAAAGCTTTGCATTTTTTAAACACAAACAGTGCAAACCATGAATTTACATCTTAAATAAGTGTTCATTTAAGTTAGGCATATGTCTCTAATGTTTCACTATTAGTTTTATAAGTTGAAGAAAAAAGTGAAAGCCATCTAATCAAATGTTTCTAATTGTTCATCAGTCAGCCTGATCTCTACATATTGGCATCAGATATGGATATATATATATATATATACATACATACATACATACATACATACATACATACATACATACACAATTTAAAAAAAGATACCATAGTCAACTTTTACTTAAGAAAGTATCAAATCAAATAGTATATTCTTTCTCTTACATATTACTTACAAAAATGTAAAATAATACACACTGAATCTAATAAAGTAATTGGTTTAAAACAGAATAGGTTTTAAAACCAAAAACATCACACACGTCAAAAGCTGTTATCTTGACCTCGAGGCAACCGTGCAAACAAGGATATCACTGTGACTATAGGGAAGAGAACTGGTACAAGCTGTAGCCAACTCAACACCAGATTCAGTTACATAAACTCACCAACACTGTCCATCACATGACATGCTGGGTAACAGTTTCTAATACAAGTACCTAGTAAAATGACATTATGCACAAAATGTATTCTTTGAGTAACTGCTTTTGTGATGACCAGACTACTGTTACAAGTTCACTGCACCACAAACCAAGCTCCCTATCCAGAGCGACAGATTTCATAGCTAGATGGCAATTTGCAACCTTGGAAATCGACTGCCATTAAAGACAGTTCGACAACTAATTTCATAATTTGAAAACAAATCACCATGCAGAATATGAAGATTGTGACAACCTTCAGGGGTCCACGACAGGCCTCAATGACCCAAGGTACAAAAATACAATCTGCAAAAAAGTGACTTAACCACTAGAAAAGCAACTGATGCCACAACATACATGTTGTGACACGGTGCAAGAGAGATGGGCTCAAACAACTCGAGTACTTTAGACCTACGGAAAACACTGCCAACATAACATCTAACTATCTCAATCAATAAAATGCCAGAAATTATCCAGGTATTAATTTGTTTC
Source organism: Parotocinclus maculicauda (assembly GCA_034780255.1). NCBI lineage: Eukaryota > Metazoa > Chordata > Actinopteri > Siluriformes > Loricariidae > Parotocinclus > Parotocinclus maculicauda. The sequence continues at coordinate 8,059 of JAUZSU010174534.1, read as the reverse complement.
AGCCATGTGGACATGATTAGGATATGCAAACTCCACACAGGCAGAGTACAAAGTCAGGATCAAATAAAGAATCTACACAGCTGTGTGACAACAACGCTAAAAACTTGCTCCACCATGCCCCCCCCCTCCCCTTGAGTCTTGTGATGCAGCAAAAAAAGATCTAATACACAGCTACTGAATTATTAAAAAGCAAAAAAACAAAAACAAAAACTCTGTTGAAGCTTATACTATCCACTAGGCAGCAAAATGCTATTTTAGTGGACAAACTATTGTTTTAGGGTTTTAATGTATTTTTTAACTCTGATTAACATTTAAACTTTAATTGACTGACAGCGCAAAGTTTAAGACTAAAGTCCCTAAGAACTTAGAAACATAACTTGAATATCCAGGTCCTCTTTGATAAATGACTCAACATCTTCAGGTGTACCTAATAAGATGATTAGTAAATGTATATGAACATTTTAAATTGTGAATATTAATATACCCTGTTATGTTTAATGAGAGTGAAGATGCAGAGATATAACTAAACCAAGTCTTGCCCAGGACATTACAACAAACAATATTTTGCTTATTGGTTTAAAATGACTTGATCGCAGGTAAAATCAGTCAATGCAAAATGTTCGATTCAGTAAGCAACTCCTGCCACCTGCTTCCATCTGTGTCACCAGCTACTGGGAACAGTAAGCAGAATTTCTATTGATTGGCAGTAAATTAGTAGCATATAAAAAAATACGGTTCAGGTTTGTCATGCCACCCATTAAAACCAGATAAGCTGGTGACAGTCCCTGTGACACTGCTGTGTATGTGGGCAAATTATATTTATGCTGCTTCACATCACGTCAAAACAGCTAACCTGGTTATTTTTAAACGTTATTTTAGCCCATCCGCAATAAAGCCCTGCAACACGGAGTACTAGGCTGTGAAGAGAAAAGTTGCATGAAAGTTTGTGAAGGATGCTCGACATATAAAAATGTATTTATACACTGCTCACAGGGACAAAATCAGGGATATTTCATTTTGAAGTATCCCCTGATTTTTGTGAAGAGTACAGTTTATGCAGTTTCAACTGTTTTTGTATTACATTAGCTAGTTTTTAACTGTGTATTTAATTTGCTATTCCAAACGCTTTCTGAGTTGTTCCTACACGAACACACTGAGGTATCTTGTACAGTAAACAGATGTAAACAGCAGACCCTTTAAGGTACAAGGTGAATCCGCCACAGATTAAACATTCCACATCCCTACGATCTGTAAATCTGGAGGCCAGGTAACACCTTGCACGGTTTGCCATTTTAATCATGGCATCCCCGTGTGGCAATTAGCATTCGTGTACAGGAAGACACACTTTGCACCGTTAAATATTAATGCTATGGAGCAGTGTACCTGGTTCATAAAAATATTTAGGTAGCTGTTCGCATCCATTCGCATCCACACGAACGCCTGGACCAATGCCATTCCCACCCTTCTTTGGCCTGACTTTCTCCCACATTGCCTCCTGGTTCCATTACCTCCCCAGATAAATGGCACAAACACATGCTGACACCCTATAGCTGCCTAGTAGTTTGATACTTACCACTGCTCATCAGGAGCCTCCTTCAAAATTTGCAGTTTCAGAGATACACTGACCCTGTCATCGGACCGTAATGATTTGGAACTCTTTAAAGGTGCGCAGGGATTTTGCATTTTCTCATTTCTTCTGCATCCGTGACATACAGTATAAGATCCTGTTTGCTTAACATCTACAACTCCAAATAAAACAAATTAAAAAACACAGAACGTTACATTTACTTTGATCTAGTGTAATCATGAAACTGACTTCCGACAGAAAGCTTTTATATTTTTAGATAAACATATGCAAAAATAATACATTAATAAAACACAAACTAAAATACTATTTAATTTTGTTATTTAAAAGCTATTATTTATTGTTTTTAGGCTACATCATATTGTACTGTATTTATATTCTAATAATAAAGCTTTACTATTGTATTATACTGTATATTGCCTGTATACTGTTTTTAACAGTGAAAGGATAATTTAAAGCAGACCAAATGCCAGTATGTCACGTTCTGATTCTTTGATTTGCTGAATGAGCAGAGTTCTGACCTGGAGCAAATTAAAAGCTCACATAATGAGGACATAAACAGAAAAGGCCACTTTCACAACATAAAAAACATTCTACAAAGTTCATGTAGAAGGAAAACAATCCAAATCCATGCTTGACAAAAAGTCTCTCTTATGACAATTAAATTTTTTTCCTCCATGTTAGCTATAGCTTACTTAATGCTGATACACAAGAAAGTTTGGAAGGGATTTACATATTTCTTCCTCTACAGTGCACAGTATCATTTTACAAATGAAACTGGAGGAATTTCAGTTCATAAAGGCCAAGGCCGCAAGGTTAAAGTAAAGACCTGTTACCTCCAATTCCTCAGACAGCACCGCATCAAGGACCGCCATTTATCAATACTGATATAAATGGCCAAGAAAACTGGAATCTACAACAGATTTTAGAATAAGGGGCATGACATGGCTGTAGCACTGCTGAAGATGACAGACAGTGGTTTGAGTAATTCAGAAACTGCTGATCTTCCGGGATTTTCACACACAACCGTCTGTAGAGTTTACACATAAAGTTGTGAAAAAAACATGTAGTGTAATGTATTCTTTACTAAACCTTTTAAAAATATTGCAATGGACAACAGAAGACCACTTTGGGTTCCACTCCCACACACAGCACACAATTCCCTGCTTTAAAGTAAAAGCAATCATACACATGGTTAAGCATGCATATTGGCTGGTCGTTAGCTGATCCTTAGTTCATTAAAAGCAAGACGTACGACGGGAGAAGATTTTATAAATATCACTGTCGAAAATTATTACTAATGAAATCTGGTCAGTATTGGTAGATATATACCAAGATGTGATTTTGTCTTATTGTAGATAAACTTGGTTGATTTTTGTTGATTGGTGCTGGAACTCTAGTTTTAGCTCAAAATATATGCATCTATGAAGCACTGGTAGGGCTGGGCAATTATTTAAAATTGTATCGAAACGAACTGCCAATCTTGCACACGTCATTTATTTAGGTTTTGAAATTTAATGCATTCCCACTGTGTGTTTAGAAACACTACACAATATAAAAATATTCAAGTTGGAAAGAAATAAAGGTGCAAATCAAAAAGGATAAAAGTTGGTTAAAAATATTCAATATATAACCATAAATAGTTAATTTGCGTTTCCTTTATTTATTTTAAAAATCACAACATTATGCATTCCCCCATTAGAAAAATACCCCAATATTAATAGTTCAGCAAATTTACAGTACAAACATTGTCAATTATCTATGTGGGCAATAAACAACAAAACAACCTAAAAACTAAATATGTTCATTAATCATAATTATGGTTAAAGTGTCTATTAATTATGACATTAACTGAGGTCATCCAGCACCGGTCAATCCGTACAACATCCATTTGCTTTTGTAGATTAAACTGTAAAAGGAAACTTAAAATTTTGCCTTTTAGCTCCTGATGCTGATCATCTCAACAGGTAATCAACCTATGTAGATCCACGAGCAGCCTGTCATTCACTAAAAAGATTACTACCATACCAGATATTTTAGCCCAAGTTTGGACTTAAGACTATTCTAACTCGGTTGACGAGAGTAAGAGTAAGTCCCAGTTTTTCACTACCAGTATATTCTCTCTAACCTACAAATACATAAACGGGTTCACATTCACTAGTTGTGTCTCTGTTTCATCTGGCTGGTCTTTTGTGTTGTTCGTTTGTACTCTCTATTAATGCATTTTTGGCTTTCAAACAAAAGTATCAGGTAGAGATGCACCGAATTTTCTGGCTCTTAAACAGTGCATTGTATTTAACTTACACCATTTATTTTAATCATAATTTCAAGTTTTAAAAAATATTAGTATCAATATCAGAGTATGATCACGAATAAAGTTTGTCGTTTCCAAAACACAAAGTATGCTAACATGTTAAGAACTTTATCGTCCACCATAATCATATCGCTACCTGTCTACTTCCAAATAACCTTCTGCTTCTCTGTACATGTTATATTGCTTTCTATTCTAATGAATTCTAGTTCATAATCCATAATAGCCAAGTTTATCATGTAGCCTCAAAAGGCAACCTAAAGGAGTACAAGCAAATGAGGGAGTTAACAAACAGGTGATTGATGAGGCTGACTTTGTCTGAACATGGCTGGCGTCAATTAAACCGTTAAGACGTCCCAACAATGGGGAACTTTCAAATGCTCTACTATATTTGGAATTGTATCTCACCACCACTATGACTCCGGTTCAAGCACCGGACTGTTCTGGCAGGGTCAGGAATCAAGCAGGCTTGATAAGGCATAGTTGAGAAAGGGGAGGCTAGATGGGTGAAGGAACCGTCACTCAGCACTGCAACAGAGACCAATACGGAGTCCACTGATGGACTGGCGCACCATGCTGGGGACATGCTTTTTGGTGCCCTGTGAGGCTCTGGATCCCCCACCCTTTCAAACCATTTTTGTTATGATTATAAAACTTCGTCCTCTTTACACTGGGATCAAATTAGCAAAGAAAATGTAAAAAAAAATAATGAATTAAAAAATACAACATGCCGTTCAAAACAACTGTAATGTCAGCTACACGTGTAATATGTCTAATATGTCACAATATCACGCAAAGAGTGGAAAACCAGACAGAGGTTATAAGCGTAATATTGTTTTACATTAAAAGATTTGTAATGAAAATAGAATCAAAGGATCCATATACAATTTTCACGTGTCCCATATCTAGAATTTATCCTGATAAAAAGTTAACCACATACATTTAAACTTAGCATCACTTGTGTGATATGAATTGTCTAAAATAATAGCGGAATTGTTGTTTTAATGAGGTGTGAGCTGATGTTATCAAGCATGTTTCTCTCTTTGCTGAACACCGTTAAAGACAAGCCATAAGAATTCACAGTCACTGCCTCATGCAGCCAGGTAGCAGAGATTACTATGCACACAAAGTTTCTGTTTAGTGTGCACAAATCAAGCTAGTATCCTACCTAATACTGTAAGGGGATGTCACTACTGCATCAATTTCTCCCTTCCTATACCACAATCAACTCTGATTGGAAGCTTTTTATTAACCACAGCAACTTAGTATGAAGAGGCAAGACATGTAAAAGTTACAGAGCAGGGTCGCTTAGTGCTGAGGTGCAAGGTGCATAAAAATACCCACTGCTCTGCTGACCCAATACCTACAGTTCAAAAGCTCCTCTGGCATTAACATCAGCACAGAACTGCACCAGAAGCTTTATGACCTGGGTATCCATGGCATCCAAGCACAATGCCAAGCGTTGAAGGGACTGGTGTGGAGCATGCCACCAATGGACTCTGGAGCAGTGGAAAATGTTGTATGGAGTGACAAAACAGTTTCCAGTCTGGCAGTCTGATGTACGGGTCAGGGTTTGGCAAGGTACCCACCTCACTAAATTGTGCAAATTCAAATCCTAACAATTCAAGATTTAAATCCCAGATTAGAATCTGTTATAGGTGCAAAGGGAGGCTCAACCCCATATTAATGCCTACGGAATTAGAATAGAATGCTCCTGTATGTGTCCCAATACTTTTGGCCTTATAGTGTACTGGCTTTGGATTAGCAACTGCATCGTAGAATGCTGCCTACAGAAGCTGCTTACGAGGCATAGCTGAGCATGTTGAGTCATGTCATTAACCACAATAATGGCTAATTATTCTCTTAGAATGGAGAACAAAATAAGTTTCAAGATGTATCCAGAGAAAAACCGAGAATAGCCAAAAAGCTTGCACCCTAACAGACAGAATACACACACATGCTGAGAGAGACAGAAACGGAAAGAGAATACAAGATCAAATAAGAACCAGCAACAAAAATGCATGACAAACCTGAAACTGACATACGGTGCTACGGTTAAACATAAGTGGTCTCTGCATTACCGACAGCTACTCAGAAATGCCTGCATGGTTGGCAGTCTGCCAGCAGCAACTGAATGAACTCAGTGCCCCAAAAATGGGGTCACATGGTCTGCTGAAGCTTCAAGGCCTCCACCCACTCGCTTGCACTCTCCAATCATTCATCATTCCAGCTCTGGCTGCAAGGGGCCAGTCCCATTCAATGTAAATCAGTGCCTCATGGCTGAGAGACTAACTATGTCCTTGTGGAATACATCTCCAACATCACCCCTACAAGGCAGAATTTTGGAGGCAAAAATTAGTCATCGGTAGTTTAAAGATCTGAGGTAGAGATAGGTGAATCATACTAGGGAGAAAGTACTAGAAGATTGTGTTCAAGAGTAGGCTATACTTTTTATTCTTTTTCGCAGTGTGCAAATTACAGGTACTCTCCGTTTTACCATGGTTGACTTACGATATTTTGACTTTACAATATGTAAATATCTGATAATACACATTGGGCAGAAACCATACTATGAGTCTGAAATTTCCCCAGGTCAGAGAGATGCAGTAACAATACTCTCCCGCTAGGACCAGGACCTCAGTCCGCAGTGCATGTCGTTGGGTGTCATGTGTGGGAGTGTTGAATGCTGGGAAATGAAGATAGGAAAAGCCAGCTTTAGGTTTTTACTTTTGATACAATATTTATTACATTACCTGAGATATTTAATACTGAATAATAAAATAGTTCACCCAACTGGAGTGATTTACGCATTTTTATGGACGTGTTAGTGTAAGAGACGCATGAGCGAGGGTGGGGCATGGTGAGAGTGATAAGCGTTGGGAAACGTAGAGAGGAAAAGCCTTGGTCCCAATTGAACTTAAACATTTAATTCAGGCTGTGCTATGATATAAAGTATGTATTAAACTCTTACATTTTTGTTAAATTCAACTTACGACTGATTCGTTGGAACCTATCCCCATTGTAAATCTGGGTGTACCTGTACTTGATAAAGTTGGATGACGAGCAATCTGTTTCAGCAGCAGGTTCATTTGCATGACTATTAAATAAATTCACAGTCACCACCAGGAATGACTGACCACGCTCTACTCGGACACTACAACACAACTACCTAGTTTGCAGACAGTGACGTACAGCCTGTAGTCAAACTAAGAGCAAAAACAGTGCAGGATAAACAACTAGCACATGTTTTCATGGTCAGGGTGCAAACAGAGGCCAGTAAAAAGGTGCAGGAAAATACCATTCCAAAAAACTAATTCTGATGGAATTTCCATCAAACATATTGACCCCATTTCCACTTGGTCATGCATTTTCTATCTTGATTGTATCATAGTAAGATTTTAACCACGTGTATTTAGACTTAATAAATTCAAATCAGATGGCCATGTCTCGCATGATATGGAAATCAGCTCGTAACGCTGGAACGCCCATTTCCTGTTGTTTACACATTAGATAGTTGCTGGGTTAAACACCACAAATATAGATCATCCTTTTTGTTTGATTGGGTTAAAAGGAACATTTAAAAGATTATGGCTGTCACAAGTGCTGCTGTGGTGCACAGATCAATTTGGGAGCAAATAAGAGAGCAAAGTGAAGTGACCGTATCGCAGTTTATTTTGCTATCCATTTACCCTGCTAATATAAAATTGATTTCCTGAGTGGCATGTCAGAAAGTATTGGGTGGATTATGCCAAATACACGCCTCTTGAAGAGACAGGTGGTTTTACACTTGTTTAGTGTGCATACAAAGCACTTCCTGAAGAGGTTTAGCAATCAGATTCAAATTTAATATAACCGTGTCTTGGGTGCATTTACACTGTCACTGTCCTGATATTTAGTACAGGTAGTCCTCGGTTTACGACGGTCTCGAGTTACGTCGTTTTGTGGTTACGACGCTTTATACGACGCCTCGTTCCGACTTATGCGGTTTTGCGTCGGAAGTCGAGCTACGTGCAACTACGTGCAGCGGATGAAGAAGAGTCCAGTACTGTACACTGTTTATTACTGTTACAGCACTTACAGTACAGCATTTCATTATTAATTATACAACAGTTAGTTCCGACCTCGCAATCTGATTGGTTGAGAAGTGTTCTAGCCGTGCTGAT
>JAUZSU010174523.1:0-12938 GCA_034780255.1 Parotocinclus maculicauda | reverse complement strand
CCGTCACCATTTTACAATACCGTCACCGTGTTTAAATACCGTGGTATACCGAAATACCGTCATACCGCCCAAGCCTAGGTTCAATAACAATTGGGATATTGCTTTTTAATTGACCTTTTCATGCTTTATTTGACTCCTAATAGCTTAGTAAGATATTTCGGCATTTGTGTTGCCACTTGCCATTGCTAAATTTGAACACTTGGTCAGTAATTCTTACTGATCAGTGTTGATCATTACTGACTATCCAGTAACGCATTCATTTTCAATTAGTCTAACCATAATAAGTCTAATCGAATACATGACAATATTTTAACAAAAAAGGTCAAATATATTTAAGCCTACAAAGTTACAAGGAACTGGTAAATTAACATTTACATGCATTCATTCAGTCATTCATTATCTTATCTGCTTATCCTAGTCAGGGTCACAGGAGAGCTGGTGCTCAGCCAGCAGACTGGGAACAGCCTTAGACAAAGTACCAATCCATCGTAGGGCACAAACAACCATTCACATACTAAGGGCACTGTGGAAATGCCAATTAACTCAACATGCATGTCTTTGGGGGAGGACACTGAAGTACCCAAAAAAAACTCATGCAAGCATGTGGAGGACGCCACATAGTCAGAGCCTATCGTCAGGAACAAACCGTGGATGTCTGATTAACTGCACCACCGTGCTTCCCTTAATGCTTACGTTGTCCATTCATTCTGTTTTCTTAATAGGAGGCTGCTACAAGCAGCAAGGAAAGCCAATCTGACTGGTCATTTCTTGTGGGTTGGATCAGATAGCTGGGGATCTAAAATTGCTCCTGTGCTTCATCAAGAGGAGATGGCCGAGGGCGCAGTCACGATCCTACCTAAGCGGCAATCCATTAAAGGTAAAGCAGCCAATATGAAAACTAATAAACAGTCATATGTACAGTACACATTTTACCAAGCTTTGCTTTCTCTATTAGAGTATTAGTGGCAAATGTATAGTTTACATAACACATTTTATGTTAAGAAAATGAACCTTATAAGAAGATCACTGTTTTACTGTTTGATCACAAAGTAATACCTGAATGAAAAAAAATTGAAATAGATGATGAGGTGGAAAAGCTAGACTATAGCTAAAGCTTAAATTCACAAAAAGATGATGGTAAAGGGTAATATTTACTGTTTTCAAGTAAACAGTGATGTATTAAGCCATGATTGGCTTAATACCTGATCAGACCAAAAACAAATCAAAATCAGTTTTGTTATATTGAGATCTAATTTAATAGTGAACCAAACTGAATGTAAACATTATCTATTAAACGTATAATGACACCTGATTACAAGGGTAAGTAAATAAATAAATGAAGAGTAGAGATGTGTTAAAGGCAGCCGTGTCATGTGTGCACATTTCAGCACTAAATGTAGCCAGAAAAAGGATTCTAATTGGCTGAAAACATTGTTCCACTAAAAGACTGAGTTAAATTCCTCCAGTCTTGTTTTTGTAATGCCACCCCTAATTGCGGTAGCCTATGTCATCTAAAGTTTCTAGTCCAGACTTCATCACAGGAATCCCCAGACATTCCCAAGCCAACTATGAGATATCTTCAGTCGTTACTGAGTCTGCCCTGGAGTTTTTATCAAAAGAGACATGACTGGAAGAACTCCAGTCAACCTGGGGCATTCTTTTGAGAAATCACAAGCCCAACTCCAGACGACCTGGAGCATTCTTTTGAGAAATCACAAGCCACATCAGCTGGCTATCAATCTGACCGAGCAGTGGAGTAGTAAACTTTACTCCAAGGTTCTCCTGGATTGATGAACTCCTCATTAGGAGGAATCCACCACTTGTACCTACATCCTCACTTTTTTGGTCACTACCAAAAAGTAAGGATAGGACTGTAAACTAATTAGTAGAAAGAAGGCTTTGTCTGAGGACTAAGGTTCTGCCTAACCACCACAAAATAGAACAATAGCAAACTCCTGACACCGATCTAATCTGTTTATCAGTTTCAAGCTCTGTTTTTCCATCACTTGTAAACATGTTCCGTAGGCAGGTTATCTATGCTCACCTGAAAAAAGCATCACACACTTTAATGGGCGAGCACCAAGGCCCTGAACTTGAAGCTGCTGCACATTTGCTTTACACTGAGTAAGAAAATGATTAAGTGCATGTCAAAGATCTGACCTGGTTTGTCATCATCTGCAAATAACTGTAGGAGGTACTCTATCGAGCACCTGCTTCATAAAGGCTAAATATTCAGTAGAGTGTGAGTATGCACAAACATGAATCCAAGTTTGAAATGTTATGGAGGCAGCCCACTGCAACTGCACTACCCTTTGACTGTGACTGTATCCCAGGTATCTCCAGGTTTCACCTGGAGAGAGACCACCCTCCAATCAAGAAATTTAATACTGTAGAAAAACCTCCTGTAGTCCTCATTCTGTACCCTTAAACCCCAACCTGACCACATGGCAACCACTTTTTAAAATAATGAAAATAAATGAGAATATAATAAAATATGTAAAATAAATTTATTTATAATACATTAATATCAGGTGTAAATGTATAGGCACATACATTTAATAGGCATTATTAAAAATAGGCATTTAAAATGCCTTTTTAAACTTCAAAATTAAGATACAAAATCATCACAAAGCAGAAATGTCAGCAGTCTCCCAAGCATTAAATCAGAACCAAAAACAATTATCAATAATAGACCTTTAACATATTTACTATCTTCTTGATAAATATTTAATTTGCACGTTATTGCATGAAATAAGTATTTGATCACCTATTAACCAGCAAGAATTCTGGCTCTCACAGAACTGTTAGTTTGTCTTTTAGAAACCCTCCTATTCTACGCTCATTACCTGTATTAATTGCACCGGTTTGAACTCGTTACCTGTATAAAAGACACCTGTCAACACACTCAATCAATCACACTCCAACCTCTCCACCATGCCCAAAGGGCTGTCTAAGGACACCAGGGACAAACGTAAAGACCTGCACAAGGTTGGGATGAGCTGCATTACAATAGGTAAGCAGTGTTGGTAAAAAGGCAACAACTGTTGGCAATTATCAGAAAATGGAAGAAACACAAGATAATTGTCTTCCTCGGTCTGGGGCTCCATGCAAGATCTTACCTCCTGGGGTAAGGATGATTCTGAGAAAGGTCAGGAATCAGCCCAGAACTACACAGGAGGACATGGTCAATGACCTGAAGAGCTGGGATCACTGTCCCAGGTGACCGTTAGTAACACACTACGCCGTCATGTATTAAAATCCTGACGGGCAAACAAGGTCTGCTAATGCCAGCAAATGTCCAAAGGAAGTCTCAACGAATTCCAATTATAATCCAATTGGTAGATATAACTGTCATTTCCAAATTATCTTTATTATTTAGATGACATGTAAGACAACTCCCTAAATTCCTAACCAATCTGATGGATGTCTTGACTTTATTGACACTACTTTGTGACAAGGGTGTCCAATAATGTTAAAACCAAATGCCATTATATGTCAGTCAATGATCATTATGTTTAATGGTATATGCTGTACAAATAATACAGTACATGGAATGTGATACTAATAATATATATTGGATGGAATTTACATGTTTTACCATACATTAATGGCATTGTATATTATGTCAATCAATTTTGTTGCTCGAGGAAATGTTCAGTCATATTGTCATATTGTATGTTCTGTGCCCTCTATATGTCATTGACTCTGACCTTTGATTTGATTTGACAGAGTGTATTAAAGTAACGCTTATTTTATTGATCTACACTCAGGGTTTGATCGTTATTTCATCAGCCGAACATTGGAGAATAATAGAAGAAACATCTGGTTTGCTGAGTTCTGGGAGAATAATTTCAACTGCAAGCTCAATCGGCATGCCTTGAAAAAAGGATCGGGTATAAGGAAATGTACAAGTAAGAAATCTTCCCTATCTCCCCAGTGGCAAAATACTATTTCACAAAGTTACAAAAAAGCAGGAGAAAGGAGGTGTGGGTGAAAGCAAGAAAGAGGACAAGTGAGAGAAGAGAGAAGAGAGGGAGAATAGGGAGAGAGAGAGAGAGAGGAAGGGGGAGAGAGGGAGGAGGGATGGAGAGACAGAGATACAGAGACGGAGAGATTCAGTGAGTGTGTGTGTGTGTGTGTGTGTTTGCATTTGTCTAAGTGACAGAACAAGAGAATGTAGGGTAAACATGATTAAGAGGAAGCAGAAAGAATAGAACACAAATGTTGGTGCCCACTGCATTCAGCAAGACTTTCAGAAAGTAGAAATGATTCAGAAATGATGCTGAATGTGTGTAAATTAAGATGTTTTTTCCCCACCAGTGTCTGGTATCTTGTAATTCTACCAAACTACTTTATGTCTGAACTAAGGAGGTAAGCATACATCCCGCACTACCTGTGTAAGACAAGCCCCTCACCTTACGAGTGACCATAGTTTTACATTTTATTGTCTTAACTGTCTGAACAATATTGTATTTTGTGCATGTCCATAATTAGGCTACTTTTATTAGACAAGTAGCATCAGAAGTATGCTCTGGCACTGAAGACACAATGCAGCCCAAAAACAAAAACCAAAGCTCATACATCTGAAACCATTACAACCATTACATTCTGGGTTATCAGTTGTGAATTTACAGATTGTACATTTAAAATTAAAGAACAATGAGGAAGACTGCTCGGTGGAATATTTCTGCAAAAGAACAGATGTGTCGCACAACATCTGCTGATGGAAATTCCCAGTTGATTGGAGCTTTCTGTGTCAGAGATGAAGGTACCAGTAATTGTGCATATCTTGTCTTTGCATTTATAGCTAGAGTATTGGCAGCCTGCCACACTCCTATGTGTCTAATCTCCCCTCATATTTGGTGGTATTGGATAGCAGAGAGCAACATCAATGCTGTGATTTTCCAGCCCTCACAAAAGCCCTGTGGTTACTGAAGGATTATCTCTGCTTTCAGGCCCTTCTTTCCCTCTTCTCCATCTTCTTCTTCCCTCTCTCTCTCTTTTAGTTCACACCATCAACATCATGTCTATTTTATGGCAGGAATGAAACATCTGAAGAATCTGATTTCCTATGTTTAGCTTCTAGACACATCCAAAGTGAAATAATTGCAATTATTAGAGTGATTAAATCATTGAAGCCACACTGATAAGAAAAGCTAAACTTTCGAAACAGTCATTAAATTTTTTCACTCCCTTATGCCTGGCTTCACAGCAGGTGATTTTAATTAATGAACAGAGGATCAGTACTGTTTCACACCTATAGTATAGGTTATGCGTCATTAAAACAATGGCAGATTTTTTGTGGCTTGTTCACACATACACAAGACGCACTTCAGATTTTCCAAATTAATCTGTGGCAGCTGTTGTCACTGTTGATATGTCCTTGCATCTGTGCTGGAAAATCTAGAATCCCCCGTCGTAAAAAAGGCTGCAGCACTCTTTAGCTCCCCTTTAGGCTTGTGCTATTCAGATGAAATTGGAGCAGGCTGATCGTTAATGTCTAAAGGGTTTTACCAGAGTGGTATGATGAAAGGGAAGGACCCACCTTTTATCTATAAGGAATGCGTGATTGTTGCATTATTTAATGCAGTGTCACAAAACCGCAAGGTGGAGCTAATCTGTTTCTCTCTTCGTTCTGTGGTCTTGGGCAAAGATATTCTGAGTGGGCTGCTTTTATTGTCAGCTTCAGAGGTGTAGCACATGTTACCGATAATAAACTGCTAATTAAAATGTATGGAAAATACATACAAGCAGTACATCATGCTTTATGTTATATAGCTCTAAGCCCTTTATTTAAGGACATTTTAATATACAGGGTGAGTGAAAAGTCACAGGAAGCATCACATGCTGTGTTATGGACATTTTGCAAAAGGCAGCCAAAACCATTGTTGAGGATTCGTAGTCGGAAGCGGTCTTTAGACCACCACTATGTGACTTGTTGTTGTTGTTGTTGAAGTCTGCGGCTATGATACGACAGCTGTGTTCCCTGGACATCTAAATAATCAATTCCATCTTCAGTTACCTGTGATGAACAACAAAAGTTTTTAAATTTCTCTGTTGATAAATTTTGAACCATAAGAGATATTGCAAATCTGATTGCGACAATCAATTTCTTTTTGGACATATTACTTTGCTATTTGATGCTTTTTGATATTCTTTTACTTACCCTTGATCCAAAATGCGGCACATTCTAGATGGCAGTCATGTTCCAGCCATAGCCTAAAAGATAGGCCCCCTCACCCATTATTTGCTGGGGTATTCAGATATGTAATATTCCCTTTTGTTTCTAAAATAAAATCGTGTCCTGTGCCCTTTGACTCACCCCATAAAGTAGGGTTTGTGCATGTTAGTGTGTTTTGATTGACTACAAAACAGTTATTGTATTTAAGAGCACACAGTGCCAGCTCACAATGTAAATTGATTAACATAAATATAGTCTAATGCAGGACACAGGAGACTACTTTTTGCCTATAAGTCCTTAAGAATATGTGTTTATTTTGTTTTGAGTCAAATTATATGTGTGTTTTGGTCCAGTGTGGTAATATCAGGCACTCGTATGTTACAAACCTTTGAATGTTTTATTTATGGACAAAATCATCTCCATAAATAATAATAACTAGCTACAGTAAACACTTTTATTTTGCTAAAACTTTCCCAGAGATAGCAAGAGGTGCATGGTGTCACCAGTGTGGTATAAACCTATACCTTAGCGACACTATTGTTCAATCAAACTGATTTCTGTAAAGGTAATATAAATCAGTAACAGTCTGTGGGCATGCTCTAAACTGGAGGAAGTGCCTGTGTGTGACATAAGATAAAACAAGTTATTTAGGAAGAAATGTCCATAAGTGCCAGTTATCCTTTTATTAGATTAATATCATGTTAATATTTGTACTAGCAGCTTTCGGTCAGACATATCTTGCCAGATTTTGTCTTCAATGGCAATGTTTAAGGTAAATAAGGTAAAAAAAAATCATTCAGACGATTGCCTTGTTTTTGGCTCTCTGTTGCTAACTGAACTGAAATTCTGCTAATTACAGGGCCTGCGTAAATGAGTAACTGTGTAACTTTCTGGGTACTCTAGCCATATCCAGTTATATAATCTAAATAAACAATTACAATAAAACACTGTCACGGCCTGTGCCAAGCATTATTCTGATGACTGCACTTTGTGGAGACCTGCCACCATGACAGCTGGCAGTCAATCTCCTAGTTTAATTCAGCGGGGTCATAACTGAGATTGCTCCTTGCCAATTAAGACCTTGTTAAAAATAGGCCAAGCAACTCTCTAATGAATATACAGCTGTCTAGCATGATTATTAAAAAATGAAAAGATAATTAAACGTGCTTGCTCTCTTTCAGCCTGCTATTCTACCCTTGAGTATAAGCACATCTATGACATTTACTAGATAAGGCACATGATACAGAGTTAAGATACTACAGAGAAAAATATGTTGTCAATCCATAAAGATCTATGCACTGCAAACACAATCACTGCTCATTGACAAATTCATTTGGTACGCCCTATTCTGATGCTCGGTGTTTGTAGTGTCATTGTCTATCATCATATTTAAATTGCTAATACTAGATTATTAAACTTTGCTGTTTTGCCATTTAACAAACTGGATTTTGCATATCCCAAGAAATATTTGTTTGTGTTTTTGTTCCAATGGAACTGTCAGGATTCGTGTCGCTCACGCTCGATGTCGCCGCGGTCGCCACGTGGGGGTTTTCCTGGGGATCTGGCCATTCCTGGACGCGCAGAGATCTTCAGGATGCCCTCATTTGGGTAAACGTGGGGGGTCCTGGAGATTTGGCGTGCTCCAGGAATGGACTCGCCTAGATCTTCGGGATTCCTCCCGTTTCTCACATGGAAAGTGGAAAGCTTTTAAAATACAGTCTTGTAATGATGATTGGATCTGTATAAGGTTATGTCCCTAAAGGCAATTTTTAATGCCATCGTTTTATGTGACATATTTCCTGGTTTTAACTTAAAAAATATGGAAAGATTATTTTCCGGCATGGCTACACTTCATACAAACTTTCCTTCATGTCTCATAAATCAATGCTCATGGAGTATTAGTCTAATGTTAAATGCTATAGGCTTAGCCCTCTAACATTTACAATATACTACTAAATAATATTTCTTCGTCATTCAGTGTTCTGCAAATAAACACCTTAACCACATCATTTAGAAACAAAAGCCATGAATCAAACAAACACTAGTTTGCCTGTGGGCTCATAATTCGTATAAATCCTTGTTTGGATTTCCTGGGCTGGTCATCAACTCTACAAGCTGTAGAAAATGTGGTTCATTACTCTGGTTGTGGAGTAAAATAAACTCAGCCAGCACTCCCCAAATAAGCACTGCAGGGAAATTCATTACAGGCCACAGAGCCACAGAGCCCCAACACAAGTGCCGCAGTATCAAAACACACAGTAGAGTTCTGGATAAAAAAAATATATTGCTTTGTACATACAGCCATATGCCCTCTTGAACCATACACAAATTCATAATAATTAATAATAAACATGCATAAATGCAGAAAGCTATACGTTGTATTATATCACTGTGTAATATGAAAAGTCTATTGCCCTAAACTAATACATATACATTACAAATAACATATGAACATTTATTTCATTAAATTATTATTATTATTATTATTATTATTAATAATAATAAAAAAACAACAAAACAGCATTATTTAGATAATGATGAAGGTGATTATTATTATAATTATTATTGTTATTAATTTTAGCACTTGAGGTAACAACAAAAAAGCATTATTATTATTATTGCTTTTTATGTAGTATATATAAATTTGTTTGTATAGTTAAGGCAAAATATTGCGTTGCATTGTTTATAAAAATGTTGTGTTCTTGATTGATTTTATGATTATTTATTACTATTTACTGCAAATTTGGTCATTATGTAATCTGCATGTACCCCAAAATATTTAAAAGTATATCCAATTTTTGTTAGAATGTCATTTGTGACACCGGCTTGTTGTAGGTGAAGATTCAAGTTGGCAAGTTCCACTAGCTGTACTGTTTTAATGCTACTTTTATTGTCTTGTTATATGAAAAATATGACTACCAGTGATTTTAAAATGTAATATTAAGTATTTTGGAGGATAAAAAATATATAACAATTATGGAAATGAAAGACTAATGGACAGTTGGAGAAGGTGACTGAGTTTGTCAGCTGTTCTTATGTTCCCTGTTACAGAGAGTGTTAGGGTGTAACTATAAGGGTGGTTCACACACTTATATGCAATTTTTGGCCCAAGTGGAACTTGTGGCTAAGGATGTAATTTATGTTCCTCCAACTTCCGAGACAACTATAACAGTGAAAGTAAAAGATGGTGGCTATTCACCATTTGTATACTGTGCATGCAATACACACACACACACACACACACACACACACACAAATAAACACAGTCTAAAATCGCTCAATCTCCAGCTTTCTCTTTACACTCTTCGCTTTATCCTTTTCCTTTCCTCATGCTATGGTAATTACCCTTGTTCCAAGGTCACTCTGGTCATATTCAAGAGTAAATGAGAGCTGAAGAAGTTGAAAAGCTTTAGTGGAATGTCTGTGAAAGTCGTCGCCTTGGGCATTTCTCCAAATATCTCTAATACAATGAAGCCAATTTGCACCAAAATTGCCCCCCAGAGCATGACCCAGTGCAGGAAAAAGAGTTTAGTGCGCTAGAAATATCTCTCTAATAAGTCTAAATAAGTGTTTTATCAGAAACACCAAGTAAAAACCTATTATTTTAAGAAAATGGGACTTGAAAAATCACTGAGTGAAGCCCAGTTAAGCAGCTGTACCTAGAAAATACACTGGAAATGTCAGGATTATACTTAAATGATCCCACATATGCATTTAATCACCTTTTAAGAACTTGTGATCTTTTTTTATAACTAATGAATTGCAGTGAAGAGGTGTATCTACTCCACAAAGAAAGTGGAACAGAGAAAGTAAAATGCCTTTCCGAGACAATCGAGTAAAGATCGAATAAGTGAGAGAGGCATAGGCATATGAGCTTCACCAAGATACAGGTCACATTGCATTATACTTACATTTAGCCCAGGAATCGTACACATGCAGTCTCTTCAGTCACTTTAAAAAACTGAACATGAACTTTCCTAATTCTCTTAGAATGCAATGCTACTTATTGAATGGGATTGTGTACAAGTATTATTTGTTGAAAAAGTTTTGTATATTTTAATTACAAATACAAGTATATGGATAAATATGCATAGCTCGGATTGATAGGATGAAGTAAAATAAAAGAGAATAATAATTACTGTCATCACGATATAAAAATGCTCACATTGCATCATTCTGGGTTAACTTTACAGTTCCCATCTGATTCTCAGGGTTCCTTGCCACTAGGTCTGTGGTGTGCAAACAAACCAGGGTTGGCCAAGGGTGAAGTTTACACATTTGCAATCAAATAATGTTATGTAACATTATGTAATGGCACTAGTTCTTTGACTGTTGTGACTTCTTGCTAGTAGAACCTTGCTGCATTTACTATAAAGGTCAGCGAGGTATGTTTATTTTACATAGTGTACATTTATATTTTAATTCTACAGTGTGTGTGATCATTAATGTGTGCGTGTAACTAAAAAAACATAGAGAATGTGATATTGGATGGTGTGTAGAAGTTTGTGTTCCACTTCCGTTTTCCCGTGTATCTCTAACACATTTACTTATCATTTGCAAGATGTCAAGTCGTTGATAAGTCTTTTATGCTAAGTCTTTTAGCTTAAACTACTTTATATGTACATTACAGTAGCATAAAAATACTATGTGATGATGGCCATGTCCCATCAGCAACCATTTCAGACCATCACAGATCATAAAATGATCACAGAATGTAATGAGGTCATTACATGTAATGAGGTCATTATCATCATTTTTCTGAGGCTTGGTGAATATGTAGCACGTACAAAGTGAATTATAGTAAACTGAATAGATAAGATATAAAAATGATCTCCAGTTAGATTTGACATGTTTAATATGGACCTGCGTCTTCATTATTTAATTTTCTGTTTTTTTTTCTTTTTTATTAAGTATGTTGTTATATTGTATTTAAGTTTAACAAGTGAACTACAGACTGTCTACATACTATGTGATGAAAATCAGATGTGTTTTTTAAAGGATTTATATACATACATTTATATACTGTACATATTAATCCTACAATTACCGACAATGTGAAATTACATGATGAAACACTAGTTGCTTAGAACACACAGGTCTGGGCTAGACTTCTTTGTTGACTTGTTGTTCTTCTTTTTGGATGAACTTCACCAGCCACAGGATATGTACAAAACAGGAAGGTTCTGCCAAAAATCAAACCAAGTGTTTTGTTATTGTAGTTCACCTGGGAACCAAATTCCACAAATTGTACCCAATGTTCCTTTACGTCCCAACAGCAAAACATAAACGTGATTTAGGACACTATATTGAGGAAGAGAGAATGTCAGTGTACTCCATTTGTTTGTGTGTTTTGATGGAAACCTGGATTCTACAAGGAAAGGAGTCCAATCTGGGAGGTTCGATATCATTTAAGGTATGTACATGCTGACTTTCATGATTGCAAATGACTACAAATACTGAGAGATGTGTGCATGTTAGTTATACACACTCAGTGCTTGGATGATTTTCTGCGTTGTCACAATCGAGTTGAAGTGTAATTGTATATATAGTACTGTGCCGAAATTCTATATTTTCAGTGTATTTTCATAGTTAAAAATATTAATAATTCTAAGAAATATCTCTTAATTTTTTATTAGGACAGGTACATTTAGCAGGTATATATAAATAACCTCTACCTGGTCTGTTTCGTTTGTGTAGAGGTTCACTGTTGTCATTTATGGATTGATCAATATACAGTACAATAAAAAGAGTAACAGCAAAAATTACTGATGAACTTTGATGAGCATCTGAGCAACTTAACACTGATTTTATTGGAACTGACACATGACCTCTATAGTCATGATAGACTTTGAGGCGCTTAATAATAATATTCATTATTAAAATAAAACACACAAGGTTTTTCTCTAGCTTGAAAAATCAGGTAAGTATAAGATTCAATGGAACCAGGGCCTAAGCAGCAACCACAGAAAAGCCTCCACTTACTCGTTCAGTTACCCTATGGCTTCTTAGGGATAGCAATTGACCTAATGGATGTCTCTGGCATGTGAAAGGAAAACCACACTTGGGTAGAACATGCAAACTCCATACAGAGAGTCTGGGTTCAATATCGATCTGGTGGCCTCTGGATTTGTGAGGCAACAATCCTAACCACTGGGTCACTGTGTCGGTCATCTCAACTAAAGATGTTAATTACTGTTATTATTAACAGATTATTATTACAGATTAATACTGTTACTATCCATTTTTGATATGTGTGCCAGTTTATCACGTTAAAATACTGTCATAGTCTGGGACTGAATAATGCTGGATGGTGGGCTGTCCCTACTGTACATTAAAGCCAACTTATCAAACAAGATAACCGAACTGATTAGGATATAGAATTCTGACGTTTGTGAATGTAGCTATTGTAGTTGAATTCCTGATATGGACCGCACTTGGTGTTTGTATGATTGTGGGAGATGACCTCTTTCTGCAGGAACCATGATGAACAGGGCTGAAGATGGTGTCTGAATTATTGCCGATGATTGTCAGGATGAACATAATCAGCCTTTGTGGTTGTTGCTGAATGTAGCTTATTGTGACTTCGAGAATTCCCATTCAGACAAGGCTAGACAGGCATTCAGAAAGGGAGGGGCCACATATCTTAATCAAAGACACTGA
The DNA here is from genome assembly GCA_034780255.1 of Parotocinclus maculicauda. Lineage (NCBI taxonomy): Eukaryota > Metazoa > Chordata > Actinopteri > Siluriformes > Loricariidae > Parotocinclus > Parotocinclus maculicauda. The sequence continues at coordinate 97 of JAUZSU010174523.1, read as the reverse complement.
CATGTGTGTGTGTGTGTGTGTGTGTGTGTGTGTGAGAGAGAGAGAGAGAGAGAGTGTGTGTGTTTGTGTGTGAGAGAGAGTGTATATGTGTGTGTGC
>JAUZSU010174512.1:0-12938 GCA_034780255.1 Parotocinclus maculicauda | reverse complement strand
TCAAATATTATGTGAAGTCTCTGGACTAGGAATATAAATAGAACACGGTAGCCTAGCGATTAAGGTACTGGACCTGATGGTCCAGGGTTCAAATCCTACCTCTGCCAAGCTGCCACAGTTGGGTCCTTAAGCACAGCCCTTAACCCACCATTGCTAGATTTCATCAGTTGTAAGTCGGTCTAGATAAGGCCATTTTCTAAAGGAGTAAATACAAATGGTTTTCTTAATTACAAAGTTTATTGATGTTAATAAAATGATCTCTGACAGATGGAATGCATCTGTTAATCTGCCATCAGTTTCTCTAGTCCATCTCTGCAGGGTGTCCATGCATCCAATGCCTTTTTCTCCTCTTGATCCTTCTTTCTGAGCTCTTTCAGCTATAGGATATTCCTAGACATCCCCTCTTTCTCCTGAGCTATGCCCATCCTCTTCTCCATCCATGGTTCCTGCAGGATCATCTGCGTCTTCTTCAGCACCCTGTGATCTTGTTGTTTGTTCAACCTTTTCATGGCAGCTTTGTAATGTTCAGAATGCTCAGTTGATTCAGTTGTTAAACTCCTCAAATTTCTGCACCAGGGACATCTTGAGCCTTCTCTCCCTTATCTCCAGCTCAATCGTGCTCCCCCTGTTCCCTGCCTTTGCCGGCACAGCAGATCCCTGACCAGACCACCTGGCATAATTCAGAGTTATTAAATGTCTTACAAGTGTAAGTGAACCTGTTGTTTGAATTGTCTGAGGTCTGAGGAAATGTGTGATATATTGATATATATATATATATATATATATACTGCCTGGTGTCTGTTATAATACCAATCATACATCATCTCAGTGTATCAGTAGTTTGTGAAATACTCAGACCAGACAGATTAACAACAATACTATGTTCCAAGTCTCTTAAAGCACCTAACTTCAGTTAGTTAGTTACCAGTCAACATGCCTAAATTGTTGCCATTTAATTGACTGTTTAGATATTTGTGTTAATGAGCAGTTGCACAGGGTTTATCCAATGGCGTGTCTGGAGAGCATATATGAGAGTTGATAAGCGCACACAGATGCCCACGTGTGCTTGCAACAGAGCTGGCGTTAACGAAAACGTGCCTTTCTAGTCGATCAACTACCCTAATCAACAGCATGAGGAGCTCCAGAATATTGTGAGAATGCAGACGAAAACATTTTGTAGTATTTCACCGTCGTTTTTTCAACACAATTTACAAATTACATTAATATGCACGTTAATAATATTCGCTTTATTTTATAGACTTTCAAAGTAAAAGTCACTCTACCAGCGTTTGCCAAATTTAAATCCGTAAACTAACCTTATTTTACGTATGATATTGGTTTTGATCCCCACGGAACAAAATACTGGGATGATGATGTACTCATGCCTTCCGGTCAGTTAACCAGATATCTTTACACATTAGAATCGTAATATTTAGTGTTTATAGGCTCCTAAAGAGAAGCTGAACTTAGGCTACAGGCCAGCATTCAGTCATTTAATATAGTTTTAAAATATAGTTAGTTTTATATTGGACGTTTGCTAAATATTAGAATTGCTTTCTTTTATTTAACATTTCTGTTTATATATATATAAAATAAATACCAGTTCTGGGTGCTTATTTATATAAAAAAATGGGATTATGCAGCAAATGGTAAAATGTTATTTAGACATACATTTAGATGAACACAGATATTTGTATAACACATTTTAATTAATTTGTGCTGATTTTGTGAATTTGACTGTTATATATCTTAGTAAGTAAAAGTATTCTGGTGTGGTGGACACTTATTTGGACTTCACTCCAGAATGCCCTGGGCTCTGATTGGAGAACAGGGTATCGCAAAGTAGGAGGGTATAAGAGTTTAGCGGTTATGATTTTTCCCGCACAGAGAAAAGTTTGTTTAGAGATATAGCTTGCTGAAAAAGGAATAAAGCTAAGAAGTTATATCCTGGTCTGTGTCTCCTTTTTATCTGGATCCTACACATAATAAATGGGTATTTTAAGCTTGAAATCACTGCTGTAAGGATTTTACTCCCACATGCCAGCTTGTTCCCTTTCTCAAAGTTTTTCTTTTCTCCTGTATGGATAAATCCAGAGCAACAATGGACAGCCAAGGTACACATTCCAACGCTGTAAGCATGTTTTTGCTGAAGACTCATATTATGGCTTGCGAGACTTGGGACTGGGGTAGCCTAATGGTTAATGTACTGGACTATGGACCAGAAGGTCCTGGGTTCAAATCCCACCTCTGCCATAGTTGGGTCCCTGAGCAAGGCCCTTAACTCACAATTGCTTGGATTATAAGACTGTATTAATTGTAAATCGCTCTGGATAAGGGCGTCTGCTAAATGCCGTAAATGAGAGAAAGAAAAACAAAGTTTATATATGTGTCTGTGTCACTTATTAAGCAGATAAGTTACCTACTACCTGAGAGATAGAGAAGCAATGCTTTGGCTTTTACTAAATTTTGAATGGGTATTAAAAAAACAACCAGTATAGCTACAAACTTTAAAAGCGTTAGTTGTTTCAGCCTGGGATTGAATCGAAGACTTCTTAAGGAGATTAGTTAACTCCTACCCTGGTCCAGGCTTTGGCTTTTACTAAATTTTAATCGGGTATTTAAAATAAAAAAACTCAGTATAGCTATAAACTTTAAAAACTTCAGTTTGGGTTTAAATCTAAGATGTGTTACTTTTTAAGTAGATGAGTTAACCATTACCCTACAGAGAGTGCAGAAAAGGCACAGTTTTGGTCCAGGCTTTGTCTTTTACTAAATTTCGATCAGGTATTTAAAATAAAAAAAACACAGTTTAGCATTAAACCTTAAAAACTTCAGTTTCTTCAGTCTGGGTTTGAACTTGTGATGTGTTACTTCTTAAGTAGATGAGTTAACCACTACCCTACAGAGAGAGCTGGAGCAGCACAGCTTTGGCACAGGTTTTGGCTTTTACTAAATTTTGAACGGGTATTTAAAATAAAATAAAAAAACATTATAGCTATAGACTTTAAAAACTTTAGGGGGGTTTGAACTTGAGACGTGTCACTTCATAATCAGATGAGTTAACCATAAGCCTACAGAGAGAGCAGGAATAGGAGAGCTTTGGTCCAGATGTTGGCTTTTACTTAATTTTGATCGGTAATTTCAAACAAAAAAACCCAGTACAGCTACAAATAAAAAAAAAATCTGTTGTTTCAATCTAGGTTTGAACTTGAGATGTGGCACGCCATAATCGGATGAGTTAAACACTACCCCACAGAGAGAGCTGGAGTAGCATAGCTTTGGTCCAGGCTTTGGCTTTCACTAAATTTTGATTGGGTATTTAAAAAAACAAAACATAGCTTTAAACTTGAAAAACTGCAGTTAAAGCAGTCTGGGTTTGAACTTGAGATGTGGCACTTCTTAGTCTGATGAGTTACCCACTACCCTACAGAGAGAGTTGGAGAATCATTGCTTTGGTCCAGGCTTTGGCTTTTACTAAATTTTAATCGGTTATTTAAAATTTAAAAAAAAGTTTAGCTGTAAACTTTAAAAGCTTCAGTTGTTTCAGTCTGTGTTTGAACATGAGATGCTTCACTACATATTCTGACAATCTAACCACTACCCTACAGAGAGACCTAGAGTAGCACATCTTTGGTCCAGGTTTTGGCTTTAACTTAATTTTGATTGGGGTGTTTAAAATAAAAAAAACACTATAGCTAGAAACTTCAAAAACTCCAGTTGCTTCAGTCTGGGTTTGAACTTGAGATGTATGACACATCCATAATCTAATAAGCTAACCTCTACCATACAGAGAAAGCTGGAGCAGCACAGCTTTGGTCCAGGTTTTGGCTTTTACTTAATTTTGATCGGTTTAAAAAAAAAAAAAAAACCAGATCAGCTTCTAATTTTTAAACTTTATCTGATTCAGTCTGGGTTTGAACTTGAGATGTGTCACTCCAAAATCCGATCAGTTAACCACTACCCTACAGAGAAAGCTGGAGTAGCACAGCTTTGGTCCAGGCTTTGGCTTTTACTGAATTTTGATCAGGGATTTAAAATACAATATCCCAGAAAAGCTAGAAACTTAAAAACCTTCTGGTGCTTCAGTCAATGTTTGAACTTGAGATGTATCACTTCATAATATGATGAGTTAACCACTACCCTACAGAGAGAGCTGGAATAGCACAGCTTTGGTTCGGGTTTTGGCTTTTACTAAATTTTGATCGGGTATTTAAAATAAAAAAACCCGGTATAGCTATAAACTTTAAAAACTTTAGTTGCATCAGTCTCGGTTTGAAATTGAGATGTGTTACTTCTTTAGTAGATGAGTTAACCACTACCCTACATAGAGAGCAGAAGTAACACAGCTTTGGTCCAGGCTTTGGCTCTTACTAAATTTAAATAGGGCATTTAAAGTAAAAAAACCCCCAGCTTTAAGCTTTAAACTTTAAAAACTTCAGTCGCTAAAGTCAGGGTTTAAACTTGAGATGTACCACTTCAAAGTCTGATGAGTTTTCCCCTACCCTACAGAGAGAGCTAGAACAGCACAGCTTTGGTCCAGGCTTTGGCTTTTACTTAATTCTGATCGGTTATTTAAAATAAAACACCACAGTACAGCTATTAACTTTAAAAGCTTCAGTTGCTTCAGTCTCGGTTTGATTTTGAGATGTGTCACTACTTAGTCTGGCAAGTTATTCACTACCCTATAGAGAGAGCTGGAGTAGAATTTTGGAATTATACTCCAGTGGAATTTTGATCGGTTATTTAAAATAAAAAACCTAGTACAGCTATTAACATTAAAAACATCGGTTGCTTTAGTCTGGGTTTAAACTTGAGATGTAGCACTCCATAATCTGATGAGTTAACCACTACCCTACAGAGAGAGCTGGAGTAGCACAGCTTTGGTTCAGGCTTTGGCTTTTACTAAACTTTGATCGGTTATTTAAAATAAAAAAACCCAGGAAAGCTAGAAACTTAATGTGTTTCAGCCTGGGTTTGAACTTTACATGTGGCACTTCATAATTTAATGAGTTAACCACTACCGACAGAGAGAGCTGTAGTAACACAGCTTTGGTCCAGGCTTTGGCTTTTTGATCGGGTACTTAAAAAAAAAAAACCCAGAACAGCTATAAACTTTAAACACCCCAGTTGCTTCAGACTGGGTTTGAACTAAAGATGTGACACTTCATAAACTGATGAGTTAACCACTACCCTATTGAGAAAGTTGGAGGAGCACAGCTTTGGTCCAGCCATTGACTTTTTCTAAATTTTGCTCGGTTATTTAAAATAAAAAAACACAGTATAGCTATAAACTTTAAAAACTTCAGTTGCTTCTGTCTGGGTTTGAACTTGGGATATTTCACAACATAACTTGATGAGTTAACCACTACCCTACAGAGTGAACAGGAGCAGCACAGCGTTGGTTCAGGCTTTGGGTTTTACAAAAGTTTGATTGGATATTTCGAATTAAAAAACCCAGCATAGCTCTAAACTTCAGTTGCGTCAGTCAGGGTTTGAACTCTAGATGTGTCAGTTCATACTCTGATGAGTTAACCACTACCCTACAGAGAGAACAGGAGCAGCACAGCTTTGATCCAGGCTTTGGATTTTACAAAATTGTAATCAGGTATATAAAATAAAAAAACTCAGTATAGCTATTAAATCTTTAATCTTTAGCTGCTTAAGTCGGAGTTTGAACTTGAGATGTGTCACTTCATAATTTGATGATTTAACCACAACACTACATGGAAAGCTGGAGAAGCACAGCTTTGGTCGAGGCTTTGGCTTTTACTAAATTTTGATCGGGTATTTATAATTAAAAACCCAGTACAGCTATAACCTTAAAAACTTCAGTCCAGGTTTGAACTTGAGATGTGTCACTTCATAATCTGATAAATTAACCACAACCCTACATGGAAAGCTGGAGAAGCACAGCTTTGGTCGAGTCTTTGGCTTTTACTAAATTTTGATCGGATATTTCAATTAAAAAAACCCAGTATAGCTATAAACTTTAAAAACTTCAGTCGCTTCAGTCTGGGTTTAAACTTGGGATGTGTCACTTTATATTCTCATGAGTAAACCACTACACTACAGAGAGAGCTGGTGATACACAGCTTTGGTCCAGGCTTTGGCTCTTACTAAATTTTGATAGGGTATTTAAAATAAAAAAAACAATACAGCTTTAAACTTTAAAAACTTCAGTCGCTAAAGTCAGGGTTTAAACTTGAGATGTACCACTTCAAAGACTGATGAGTTTTCCCCTACCCTACAGAGAGAGCTAGAACAGCACAGCTTCGGTCCCGGCTTTGGCTTTTACTGAATTCTGATCGGTTATTTAAAATAAAAAAAACCCAGTCCAGCTATTAACTTTAAAAACTACAGTTGCTTCAGTGTGGGTTTGAACTTAAAATGGGTCACTTCATAGTCTGATAAGTTAACCACTGCCCTACAGAGAGAGCTGGAATAGCACAGCTTTGGTCCAGGCTTTGGCTTTTATTTAATTTTGAACGGGTATTTTAAATAAAAAAAACCCCAGTATAGCTATAAACTTTAAAAACTTCAGTCGCTACAGTTAGGGTTTGAACTTGAGATGTGCCACTTCATAGTCTGATGAGTTAACCCCTACCACAAATAGAGAGCAAAAGTAGCATGGTTTCGACCCAGGCTTTGGCTTTTACTAAATTTTGGAGGGGTATTTAAAATAAAAACAACACAGAATAGCTATAAACTTTGAAGGCTTCTGTTGCTGAAGTCTGGGTTCAAACTTGAGATGTGTCATAACATAGTCTGACTAGTTAACCACTACCCTACAGAGAGAGATGGAGTAGCACAGCTTTGGTCCAGGCCTTGGTCTTTTATTAAATTCGATCGGGTATTTAAAATAAAAAAAAAAACACTGTAGCCATTAATTTTAGTAGCATCAGTCTGGGTTTAAACTTGAGATGTGTCACTTCATAGTCTGATGAGTTAACCACTACCCTAAAGAGAGAGCTGGAGTAGCACAGCTTTGGTCCAGGCTTTGGCTTTTAATTATTTTGATCGGGTTTTGAAAATAAAACAACACAGAACACCTATTACCTTTAAAGACTTCAGGTGCATCAGTCAGGGTTTGAACTTGAGATGTGTCAGTACTTAGTCTGATGAGTTAACCACTACCCTACAGAAAGAGCTGGAGTAGCACAACTTTGGTCCAGGCTTTGGCTTTTATTAAATTCAATCGGGTATTAAAAATAAAAAAAACCCAGTACAGCTATTTACTTTAAAAACTTCAGTTGTATCAGTCTGGGTTTGATTTTGAGATGTGTCACTTCATAGTCTGATTAGTTAACCACTACCTTACATAGAGAGCAGAAGCAGCACAATTTTTGCCCAGGCTTTAGCTTTTACTAAATTTTGATCGGTTATTGAAAATAAAAAAACCCAGTACAGCTATTAACTAAAAAAACATCAGTTGCTTCAGTCTGGGTTTGAATTTGAGATGTGTCACTTCATAATCTGATAAGTTAACCATAAGCCTACAGAGAGAGCAGGAATAGCAGAGATTTGGTCCAGGTGTTGGCTTTTGCTTAATTTTAATTGGTTATTTAAAATAAAAAAACCTTTAACCTTTAACAGCTTTAAATTTTAAAAATGTCAGTTGTTTCAGTTTGGGTTTGAACTTAAGATGTGTCACACCATGATCTAATGAATTAAACACTACCCTACAAAGAAAGATGGAGTAGCATAGCTTTGGTCCAGGCTTTGGCTTTTTCTTAATTTTGATCGGTTATTTAAAATAAAAAACCTAGTACAGCTATTAACATTAAAAACATCGCTTGCTTCAGTCTGGGTTTGAACTTGAGACGTGTCACTCCATAATCTGATAAGGTAACCACTAACCTACAGAGAGAGCTTGAGTAGCACAGCTTTGATCCAGGCTTTGGCTTTTACTTAATTTTGATCGTGTATTTAAAATAAAACAACACAGTACAGCTATAAATTTTAAAAACTTCAGTTGCTTCAGTCAGGATTTGAACTTGAGATGTGTCACTTCATAATCTGATGAGCTAACCACTACCCTACAGAGAGAGCTGGAAAAAAGCAACTTTGGTCCAGGTTTTGGCTTTTACTAAAATATTAATCGTGTATTTAAAATAAAAAAAACTGTTTAGCTATAAACTTTGAAAGCTTAAGTTGCTTTAGTCTGTGTTTGAACTGGAGATGCGTCACTACATAGTCTGCCCAGTTAACCACTACCCTACAGAGAGAGCTAGAGTAACACAGCTTTGATCCAGGCTTTGGCTTTAACTTAATTTTGATCAGGTATTTAAAATAAAAAAAACACTCTAGCTGAAAAACTTCTAAAGCTTTAGTTGCTCCAGTCTGGGTTTCAACTTGGGATGTGTCACTTCATAGTCTGATGAGTTAACCACTACTCTACAGAGAGAGCTGGAGTGGCTCAGCTTTGGCACAGGCTTTGGCTTTTAATTATTTTGATCGGGTTTTTAAAATAAAACAACACAGTACAGCTATTAACTTGAAAAACTTCAGTTGCTTCAGTCTGGGTTTGAACTTGAGATGTATAACTTCTTAAGTAAATGAGTTAACCACTACCCTACATAGAGAGCAGAAATAGCACAGTTTTGGCCCAGGCTTTGGCTTTTACTAAATTTTCATTGGGAAGTTAAATTAAAACAACCCAGTACAACTATTACCTTTAAAAACTCCCATTGCTTCAGTCTGGGTTTGAATTTGAGACGTGTCACTTCATAGTCTGATGAGTTCACCACTACCCTACGGACAGAGCTGGAGTAGCACAGCTTTGGTCCAGGCTTTGGCTTTTACTTAATATTGATCAGTTATTTAAAATAAAACAACACAGTACAGTTATAAACTTTTAAAAATGTATTCGCTTCAGCCTGGGTTGAACTTGAGATGTGTCACTTCTTAATCTGACTAGCTAACCATTAGCCTACAGAGAGAGCTGGAGTCACACAGCTTTGGTCCAGGCTTTGGCTTTTACCTAATTTTGATCGGTTATTTAAAATAAAAAACCCAGTACAGCGATTAACTTTAAAAACTTCAGTTGCTTTAGTCTGAGTTTGAACTTGAGATGTGTCACTACATAGTCTGATGAGTTAACCAGTACCCTACAGAGAGAGCTAAAATAGCACAACTTTAGTCCAAGCTTTGGCTTTTACTTAATTTTGATCGGGTATTTAAAATAAAATAACCCAGAACGCTATTTACTTAAAAAACTTCAGTTGCTTTAGTCCATGTTTGAACTTGAGATGTGTCATGCCATAATCTGATGAGTTAACCACTACCCTACAGAGAGACCTGGAAAAGTGCAGCTTAGGTCCAGGCTTTGGCTTTTACTAAATTTTGATCGGGTATTTAAAATAAAAAAAACACTATAGCTATAAACTTTAAAAACTTCAGTCGCGGTTTTACCTTGAGATGTGTTACTACTTAAGTAGATGAGTTAACCACTACCCAACAGAGAGATCTGGAGTAGCCTAACTTTGGTTTAGGCTTTGGATTTTACTTAATTTTGAACGGTTATTTAAAATTAAAAAACCCAGTACAGCTATTAACTTTAAAAACTTCAGTTGCTTCAGTCTGGGTTTGAACTTGAGATATGTTATTTCTTAAGCAGATGTTTTACCCCACTAGCATAAAGAGAGAGCTAGATAAGCATCGCTTTGGTCCAGGCTTTGGCTTTCACTAAATTTTGATCAGGTATTTAAAATAACAAAAAAAACCCAGTAAAGCTATAAACTTAAAAAATTTAGTTACTTTAGTCTGGTTTTTAACCTGAGATGTGGTACTTCTTAGGCAGATGAGTTAACCACTACCATATAAAGAGAGCTGCAGAAACATCGCTTTGGACCAGGCTTTGGCATCAACTAAATTCCGATCAGGTATTTACAAAAAAAGTCTGAAAACAAAATTCAAGAATTTATTTTGCTTCAGTCTAGGTTCAAACCTGAGATGTAGCACTTCTTAAGCAAATGAGTTAACCACTAGCCTACAGAAATTGCTGGAGAAGCATACCTTTGGTCCAGGCTTTGGCTTTTACAAAATTTTGATCGGGTATTTAAAAAAAACAACCATTATAGTTACAAACTTTACAACAATGTTTTAGCCCAGGTTTCAACCTGAGATACATCACTTCTTTAGCAGGCAAGTTAACCATTACCCTACAGAGAGAGCAGTTATACACAACTTTGGTCTAGGCTTTGGCTTTTACTGAATGTCGATCAGCTATAATAAAAAACAACCAGTATAGCTACAAACTTTAAAACCTACAGTTGCTTCAGCCTGGGAGATGCCACATCTTAAGCAGATGAGTTAACCTCTACCCTACAGAGAGAGCTGGAAAAACACAACTTAGGTCAAGACTTTTACTAAATTTTGTTCAGGAATTTAAAAAAAACAGTATAGCTACAAACTTGAGCTGTTTCAGTCCAGGTTTAAACCTGAGATGTGTTACTTCTGAAGCAGATGAGTTACTACTAACCAACAGAGAGATCTGGAAAAGCACAGCTTTGGTCCAGCCTGTAGGTTTTACAAAATTTGGGTCAGGTATTTAAAAATAACAAAACTAACACAAAAGCTACAAACTTCAGTTGTTTCAGTCTGGGTTCAAACCTAATAGGTGCCACATGTTAAGCAGACAAGTTAACCACTACCCTACACAAAGAGATTGAGAAATTCACCTTTGGTCCAGGCTTTGGCTTGTACTAAATTTCGATCAGGTGTTTAAAAAAAACAACCAGTATAGCTATAAACTTATATAAACCTTGTTTTGAACCTGAGTAGAATCACTTCTTAAGCAGACGTGCTATCCATTACCCTACAGAAAGAGGTGAAGCTTCCATGCCATGTTCCAGGATTTGGCTTTTACTAAAATTTAATCAGGTAAACAAAAAACAACCATCATAGCTACAAACTTTAAAAACTTCACTTGTTTTAGCTTGGGTCCAAACCTGAGACACGTTACTGGGTAAGCAACTGTGTGAACCAGTACCCTACAGAGAGAGCTGAAAGAGCAAAACTGTGGTCCAGGCTGTGGCTTTTACTAACATTGGATTAGGTAAACAAAAAACAACCAGCATAGCTACAAACTTTAATGAACTGTCATGTTATGTGTTTGTTTTCTATGTGTCTCTGTGCTGTGCTGAATGATAACATATTTTTTATGTGTATGTACTATAAACATGTGTTTCCATGCTAGCTGTGTACTCAGCGGGGCAAAACAAAGGGATATAAAATGTCCTTGGTTACAGGTGGAGATGGTGGTGCCCCAGGGGAATGTGTGGCAGTGTATGTGTATAAAGTGTGAATGACAGCAAACAGACTGTAAAGCCATGCCTGAATAGGCGAAGCTAGAGCAGATAGGTGTGGTGACTGCAGGCATGCCAGATGCCCATGAGTTTGAGCCCAGTGGGGGACAAGGATCACTGCTGTCTTGTGTTACTGCTTTGTGTCTCCCAACCTGCCTAAATTTCTTTCATTTCTCCTAATCAACCCTGTCTGATGAAACACATTTTACCATAATGAATTTTGAAACTTTCTTCATGAAACAAATGTAAGCTCCTACAGAGTAAATTGCAATGATTCAATTTGTAATGGACTGCAATTTGATGACTAAAAAACTGATTGTACAGGCTCTAGGGGATATAAATAGAGGGGTAAATGTACATGTGAAGTGAAAAATACAGCCCTGTTATAAAATAACTCAACAGTAAGGAGACAGCACGAGCCTTCTCCCTGCTTCCACAGGTCACCATCTTCCCCTTAATGCAGCTAGAGCAGATGAACTGCTGTTCATCTTTCCTTTGCCTAATTTCACAGCTTAAATGCTGCAGATGCACTTCTTATACGTATAAAGTGAAGTGATTACACCCTTCATTAAAAGTCCTTTGTCAGCTGCTAATTGCCAATCTCAGCCAAATAAACAGGCTTCAAGTCCTCTGGCTCACCACTTCAGGGACATCTACCTTACTCATGCCATGAAAATTGCAAGGTCATTCCAGTACTGTAGCAAATCAGCTGTTTTGCTTTTTGTTTTTTGTATTCTCAGATTTTAAATTGGGAATGTGAGGACTGCTCTAACCATTGAGGTAGTGATGAAATGCTCCACATAGTAAATGTCCTTGATTACTATTATGGCCTGAGTAATATGCATCTGAACATAATAACACCCTTAAAACACACACAAGCATGTACAGTTCTTCGAGGGGGTTAGTCATGAAAATAGATGCGTAGGGTCCAACCTAAAACCAGCTAAAACAGCACAGTACATATTTAAACTACCCAAAGTTTAAATAAGTTCCAACTCCTGGGGGCAAATCTGTAACAGAAAGACTTCACTTGGAGGGGCTCAATACTAGTAACCAGTTCTCTAAATACTAGATTAAGATCTGTGGGTAATATAGTTACCTTTCATTTATTTTTTTACATTTAAGCATAGCTTTAGGTTCACTGCCAATGTTTAGTTCATTTGTATTTGTAAAACTCCAAGATAACACGCCATATAGTTTCCAGACTCTGTATTCACATCATCAACCCTACAACATTTTTGTACTATTATATTATTAACTATTTTATTATAGTTATTAATGGGACAACACTGAAAATATGACAATTTGATACAATGTAAAGTAGTCTACAGCTTGTATAACAATACAAATTTGCTGAGCCCTCAAAATAACTTAGCAAACACCCATAAATGTCCATCTTGCTCTGCTACAGTTTGTCACTGCATGTTAGCATTTATGGTCCCTTCAATAAACACACATGCAGCCCCAAACCATGACATTCCCAACACCAAGCTTGACTGTAGGCAAGAAACACTTCTCTTGGTATTCCTGACCTGGTTGCCGCCACACACGCTTGACACCATCTTAACCAAATAAGTTTATCTTGGTCTCATCAGACCACAGGACATGGTTCTGGTGATTCCTGTCCTTAGT
>JAUZSU010174491.1:0-12940 GCA_034780255.1 Parotocinclus maculicauda | reverse complement strand
ACACTAGTAATATTTTACCCAAACGAGTTATATTTTACCCCAAACGAGTTATATTTTACCCCAAACGAGTCATATTTTACCCAAACGAGTTATATTTTACCCAAACTAGTTATATTTTACCCAAACTAGTTATATTTTACCCCAAACGAGTTATATTTTACCCAAACAAGTTATATTTTACCCAAACGAGTTATATTTTACCCAAACAAGTTATATTTTACCCAAACGAGTCATATTTTACCCAAACGAGTCATATTTTACCCAAACGAGTCATATTTTACCTAAACGAGTTATATTTTACCTAAACGAGTGATCGATTCTCTGAAAAACCGCAGCTTGCAGATCTTCTAATAAACTCCACTACAGTCCTTAATTTTAAAAATACTTCTACAAAACATTAATAAATATTATATAGCTGTTTAATATTCCTCTAATATTCATGAGAGAAACAGAATTTACCGTCCTGGGACATGAATAAACCTTGAGTGTCTGATAATATAATACAAATAGTGTAAAGTGTGTACAGTTATTTTGGGGATAAGAATGCATAATGCTAAGGTTATAAAATGGTACGTTTTATAATTTAGAATGTCAGGCACAGCTCTCTGATCTCTGCAGTCCCTGTGAACCCGTACCAAACCCCAGGCTGAATCGAACCTCCATGGTTAAGTTTGTGACCAAGGACCTTTAACCCACCGTTGCTCGGACTTAAGGGTTCCTGCTTAACGCCGTGAAGGTAAATATGAATCCACCCGAGCTTTGTAAGGACTCTGAAATTTACCTGTCCTTGTTTAGGGTCATCAGGGTTACTGGGGGTGGTTTAGCACCCCCGCCGGTGACCAAAGGCTGCAGATGTAAACCGTTCGGTTATAACCTTAAACCCACTGTCTGACTAACTGAGGGGGTGCTGCTCTGGTCCGTCCTCTGCCGGGTAACCTTGGGTCCTGACATTCATGTGGATAGAACTACCATCATGTGAATGGACGTGTCGTACCACCTCCCAAATCGTCCTTCATGGCAACGATGTTTCCTAGCAACCTGACACAAAATGTCCAGGAATGCTTAGAGGAGGTGCTCATGGTGTTGCCCTGACCTCCAAATTCCCAAAATCTGACTGAACATCTGTGGGACGTGCCGATCCAGGGAGGCTCCACCAAACATTTGTTTTCACATCGTCTTAAACTTAAAAAAAAAGACACAAGACACGAGCGATGAGTGCAGGAAGCTTTAGTTTTGTGTTTTTGTGATCATGAACTGATGAGAATTCTCTTGGATAAACAGTAAAAGTGTTTTATCATCTTCATTCTCCAGCCTCTTAGCTTTATAATCACAGATTCTATTTAATATATATAGTGTTTTATGACCAGCCCGTTGCTTGTGCTTTAAGTTCTCGTGCTCTGCTGCTAGCAGGATGAGCTGTTCTGCCCGACAACCGAGCTCTGATTGGTCAGCCTGATTTGAACACGTTAAACATTAATGCAGCGTCACCGTCAGTCCGCTTCGTAACACTATTTAAGAGGGTGGTCTGCTGGACCTAATACTTTTGTTTGACTGACAGACTATTTTTTATTTCCTGTTCGAATTTATTCGAATTTTCACGACACAGCAGTTGTTAAAGTGAACAGATGTTGATCAGATGGTTGTAAAAGCTGCTCACTTTCAGTACTGTCAGTCCGGCCTGCTTTTTATTGTGTCTGAAACCTTTAAGCTCCAACTGCGTTTAATCAAACGACGTCGTTTGTCTGTGCACTCGAATCTTAAACGATACACACATCAGTTTCATTGCTTAGATCGGACATGTGACACGGGACGCCTTCGGCCTCGACGTTCGTCTCACGAAACGTAAACAGTATACACTCGAGCAGGCGAGGACATGCAGATTAGTCTTTAGTACGCACACACACGCACACACACGCACATATTGACACACGTGACACACTGTGAGTGAGCAGAAGCCGCCTGCGTCTCACGTCTCACGTCTCACGTCTCACCCCGAGACTTGAAAGAGAAGAAGGCCAGCGGGCACATGGGACGTGTGCGCAGGCTCTTCTGAAAGCTCCAGCTCGCTTGCAAGACGGCCGGGATAAATGATGTGGAAATCTAATTCACCTTGAAGTGTCCTCCTCTCCTTTCATTCTTCCTCCCCCCCCTCCTCCTCCGTCGCTCTCTCCCTCTCTCAGCGTTTTGCCTTCCTCCTGGCTTTGAAAGCAACGCGGGAGGAGTTCAAAGGGAAGCGGCGCTCCGCCGGAGCGTGTGCGCTGAATGAGGAACGACGGCCGAGGCTTAGGCGAGAGGGCCGCCGCGTCAGAACTTTAATACGCGCTTTGCTCATCAAAGGCGGAACGGGCTTATCCCGGGCTACGTCCTCGCCGTTCAGGCACACACCCCAATTAAAACAATGTGGGTTCGACTGGGAGAAGTAACCACTGAAAGTGAATAGGGAGGGGCTTACTGGACGGGATTTATTATAGAGGACTGTACCTGACCCCCCCACGCCTCCCACGCCCCCTATGCCCCCTATGCCCCTGTTTTATGCTTTGGCAACGTGTTCAGTCCAATCAACTGGGTGGTAACTGGGTGCCATGAACCACTGTGTGACCACGGTCTGATATTCCATGTGTTTATAACAGCTTAATACTGTATAATAATCATATAAATAATCATACAGTCCACAGAAAATAATACTCAAAACATTACGTAGATTAGGATTTAATTAGTACCGTAATTAGTGCATTATTCGTAACTTTAGTACTTACTGTTACAGTATTAGATCAGTAATTAGGTTAGATTTTGGAAAGTACTTAATTAGTATGAATACGTACCATAATTAGTACTGATTAGTACTTTATTTTTAATATTTGATCAATAAGTAAGCAATTCATTAGTCATTTATTAGTATTTAATTAGTAACATTTTTAGTATTGATTAGTCCTTTTTTGGCATTACCTTAGTAGGTTCATTAGTAGTTTATTACTAGTATTTAGTAGTTAATTTAAGTATTTTTTAGTACTATTTGACTTTTTTGTTCTTTACTAGCTTTTGATTAGTAATGATTAGTTATTACTATCAAATTAGTGCTTTTAGTATTTAGTTAGTACTTTTATTAGTGTGGGATAATAATTAGTATTTAATTATTGTTATTACCACTATTAGTAGTGTTTAGTATTTATTCATAGTAGTTTTTTTTCATATTTTTAGTCTTTTATTAGTTCTTTTATTAGTATGGGATAATAATAAGTATTTAATTAGTGTTACTACTACTATTAATAGTATTTAGTATTTATTCATAGTAGTTTTCTTAGTCTTTGATTAGTTATTTTATTAGTATGGGATAATAGTTAGTATTTAATAATTGTTATCACCACTATTAGTAGTATTTAGTATTTATTCTTAGTATTTTTTTCATATTTTTAGTCTTTTATTAGTTATTTATTTTAGTATGGGATAATAATTAGTATTTAATTCATGTTATCACTTTTATTAGTAGTATTTAGTATTTATTCATATTAGTATTTTTTAATATTTTTAATCTTTTATTAGTATTGGATGATAATGAATATTTAACTAATGTTATCAATACTATTAGTAGTATTTAGTATTTAATAATAGTATTTTTTTGAATATATTATTAGTCTTTCATTAGTTCTTTTATTAGTATGGGATAATAATTAGTATTTAATTAGTATTTAATTAATATTTGAACAGTACTTTCTCCGTCTTTGATAAGTAGACTCTGATCTACTTCTGTTCCTGTGCAGTTGTGCATCTGGACCTTCTGTTTATTTTCTATCCCAGTTTATTCTAAATCCTAAAAAGTCGTAAGTTTGAGCAGTCTTAATTGTATTTTAAAGGAGTAGCTGGGAATAAGGTTGTTGTCCTCGTACACACACACACACACACACACACACACACACACACACACACACACACGTCACATCACAAACTTCAGACCTGACTCTAAAACTACAGGGCTTTTTTGCCTTTAACACTCTGCATGCTACAGACAATGTTCTGCCTACATGGCAAAGAGTGTGTGTCGTTTTTCATGATGTGTGTGTGTGTGTGAGCGTGTGCGCGCAGTAGGCTGGTGTGATAGCGGGCCTCCTGTACGCGTTGTAATTATGAAACTGGGCCAGTGTGAGATTGATTATGAAGCCATGAGAGGGAAGACTGATTATTCGGCGGTGAAAGGTGGTCATAATTCCTCTCAGTCCCGCCGCCCACGGACACACTGCCATTCTTTCAGCCCAGCGTGAAGCGCAAGTCAAATCAGGCCCAAATACAATTAAAGAAAATGGTCCAACAAGGGGGGTGGGGGTGATGTACGTGCACTTATTTATTTTTTTTATTTCCTATCCTATTTCTGGGCTGCTTTTCTTCTCTTGCTTTTCTTTCGGCTTTCTTTCAGGACTGGATTGCTGCTAAAACACTTTGTCCTCCATTTTGTCCTCTTTCCCTTTTCCAGTTCTTGCCGCATTATTTTTTTTTCGCTTTCTTTTACAGCTCTAAACGCACTAGATCTGTTAAAATATGCAATGAAAATCCGTTTGGTTCCAGGTCCTGGTTTAGTCCTGGACGTCCAGGTTCCAGGTCCTGGTTTTGTTCTGTTCCTCCAGGTTCCAGGTCCTGGTGTAGGTTTGTTCCTCCAGGTTTCATGTGTTCAGGTTCCAGGTCCTGGTTTAGTCCTGTTTCTCCAGCTTCCAGGTCCTGCTTTAGTTCTGTTCCTCCAGGTTCCAGGTCCTGGTTTAGACCTGGTTCCAGGTCCTGCTTTAGTTCTGTTCCTCCAGGTTCCAGGTCCTGGTTTAGACCTGGTTCGAGGTCCTGGTTTAGTTCTGTTCCTCCAGGTTCCAAGTCCTGGTGTAGGTTTGTTCCTCCAGGTTTTATGTGTCTAGGTTCCAGGTCCTGGTTTAGGTTTGTTCCTCCAGGTTCCAGGTCCTGGTTAAGTCCTGTTCCTCCAGGTTCCAGGTCCTGGTTTAGTTCTCTTCTTCCAGGTTCCAGGCCCTGGTTTAGTTCTGATCCTCCAGGGTCCAGGCCCTGGTTTAGTTCTATTCCTCCAGGTTCCAGGTCTTCTGTATGTTTCAAAAGGCTCTTATAAAGGTTCTTTTTGATTCACGTCTGACTTGATTATTGAGTTTCTGTCTAGTTTTTTTTTTAGCCCAAGGCGAGTCTGTAATGCAAATCCAACTCGTGCGTGTGAGTCCAACAGTGTCGGGTCTTGAGTCAAGCCCAAGTCCTGAGTCTTTAACATGAGGCCCAGTCAAAGCTTAAGTCTATATTTTTATGAGCCCTGGCAATATCTGAGTCTAAAATCTAACTTGGGTCTTAAGATTATGGCGTCCTTTAGTCTGAGTCAAGTCTCATGTCTGGTGTGAATCCAAGTCTTGAGTCGAGTCTCAGATCATTAGCGTGAGTCTGAACCTGTAGTCCTGTATCTGTGGTGTGTAAGCTGTAGGGTCCAAGTCTGAGTCGAGTCTCTGGCATGAGAGTCCTAGTCGGGTCTTGGGCCTCTGGTGTTGGGGATGAGTCTGTGTAGTTTGGGTTATTATAGGCTTGCTGTTAATATGGAAAGCCATTGGGACCATACATGAATAAAAAAATAAACAAACAGCTCAATGTATTTGAACATAAAAATCAGTGCAGTTTATAACTGAGTGCAACACTTGTAATGTAACGTAACGTTTGTTTATATGTGAGCTCACTCTGCCCGAAATGTCACTCACTCCCGATTTTCCGAGCTCTCATTGATTTTGTATGTTGGCCATTTCCCTAGCCGCTCTCCTGAGAGCTTCTCCCTGCAGCTCCAAATCCCTTGGACGGACGAAAGAGTCTCTCAAGGGTCAACAAGCTGTAATTAACTTTCTCTAAATCTCACTCAGCCATCCTCGCTAAACTTTAGAGTGGTACTGGAAGAAACCCCTCGCGGATCATCATAGATATTGGAAGTATGGTTTTATTTTGGAGATAACGTTTTACCGTCCGGTCTTACCCCCCAGACTGACGATGTCTGGAGCTGCGAGCGATAAGGACAGCTGTATAGACAGCATTTTGTAAACAATGCACTCGGTGCTTGTTTCATCACAGCTAAGATGTTTGTACAGTGTACAGGTTCCTTTTGCTAGCATTCGCCCCAAACTTGGGATCAAGGGATGCCAGTACGGATCCAGCTGGCAGTGAAGTGGGCCCACATCCTCTGGTCACTGCATCAGGGGTCACTCGGAGTCCTCAGGTCCTCGTGCTTTACTACGAAGCTCGTAATACCTTATCAGAGAGCGTATATGAAGCAGAGCGGCTCAGATGGTGGTGCACTGGTCCTCGGTGCTGTGCCACCCTGCTTCGTGCCCATGCCCTGCCTTGCCCTGTTTGTGCGGTGAGGAGGCTGGTCATCTCCAGTAGGATTAGGTGCTGAACCCAAATTCCATGAACCAGGACTGTTTTGTTACTTATTTCATTACTAACTTAAACGTTATTGATTTAAATTATAGTATTTACTTAATTTTACTATTACTTTAATATACTTTTAAGTATTTTCTTAATTAACATCTACGCCACCCATGGAGGTCGGGTCCCATTTTGAGTCTTGGTTCCTCCCAAGGTTTTCTACTTTCAAGGAGTTTTTCCTTGCCACTGTCTCCCTAGGCTTGGTCAATTTTGGATTGGCCTTATAATATAATATAAGATTGTAAAGCTGATTTGAGACGATGCGCCGTTATAAAAAGCGCTATAGAAATAAATTTGACTTGATTTCACTGTATTAACGAGGTACTTCTTTCCAAAACTGGCGGGTCGTGTGAGCACACGCATGATCACTTTGTTTTGTTTTGAAGCACTCTCCTGGAGCGTGAGCAGAAGTTAACGGAAAAAAAAATCAAGAAGCCTAAATGCAGTATGTGGGGAAAGTTGATTTGCGATAAAGGAGGCATCAGAGAGAGGGAGAGTCTAAAACACTTAACGTGAACAAAACATAATACCGACTGATGATAGAAACTTCGACCGGTCATAAGAAATCTCTGCTGCTAAAATGATGAACCTGTGACCCCAAAAATAAGTATTTATGCAGATTTTTAATTTTTACGTTAAGCCTTTTTTTCCATTTAAACATCTTGCTATAAAAAGCCTAATGTAAAAATGATTCCTTTCCATTTGGACCACGTTTGTTATTAAAGCAGTGCTTTTTTGTCAGAACATTAAGCTTTTTATAGGTTTAAAGGGAAAGAAAAAAGCTCAACAAAGTTCTGCTTTAAAGCTGAAATATTAAAGAATAAAGATATTCCGTCTACCTAAATATTTGGCTCCACCATTATTTTTTCTCACCATTGCAGAATCGAAACATGGAATCGATCACAATCTGAATCAATAAAATGCACATAACCCAAATAACCCCACCCCAAACCCGGGGATCATTGTACAAGGTGATCCTCGCTCAAGTGCAGGACCACCCTGTTCCATCTGTCCCGGTCCCGTCCTGTATCCGTCCTGCTTCCTGCACCCAGATTAAAGTCCACATTCCCCTTTCCTTTTGGTTTCACATTTCGGGGTTTGTGGGGGTCTGAAGCTCCTATCTGGCCAGGGGTGCCCCCAGGTGTTCATAAAACGGAGATCAGGCATTTTGTATGATATGCTGTTCATATAAATGCTGACAGGGGCCGCTGTTGCAGCAGTGAAGGATAATCCCTCGACCAGCTTCCCTGTGTGTGCTGCCTAACCTGACTGGAAGGTACCACCAGAATACAAACTGGGCCGTTCAGCTTTAACACTCCCAGTTAAAAAGATGGTTTAGTCCATCAGACCCGGTGATCGGTGTTTAATAACCCTACCAGCACCACAGTTATGTGATTTTAGATCCTCCTGGATATTTTAAGAGTTCCTAATAAAATAACCGGTGACTGTATGCCTGCTGCAGGCCCACCGTTCTTCTGCCTTCCTCCAGCAGCGCAGGTTCTCCGGAGAGCCGCGCCGAATAAAACGTCCAGTATAAATACTGTAAACAAGCGAGCATCTCTCTGATATGATAATGCACCAGGCATCTTTTGTTGTTATGCAAATGAAACGGACTGCATCAGTAATCACTTTCAAGCCTTCAGCGAGACGAGAGCAGGGAGGGGAGTGAGCAACCAGACGTAGTGCTAGGAAAACAAAGAGCAGCCTCAGCGTTCTTTAGCGTCGCATAAATAGCAGCGCTGCATCTCCCTGACCCCGGACCAGCCTGGCTCGGGGCACCATGAAGATCACTGTACTGAAATGGGGGCGGGTTTTGTAACTGCTAAACACTGGGTTGGCGTTGTTATTGTTTTGAGTGCGAGTGTAGCTTGAATCCTGGGTATTTGAGTTTAGATTGAGTTCTTTTCAACTGCGCTAACCCTAATAGCATTGTTAGCTTGTAATGTTGAACTCGCAGTACCCCCTGTATTTAAAACGTCTGTAACTGGACGGCAGACTATTGGCCAAAAGCAGAGTCAGTTCTCCTTGAGAGCACCGTACGACTGTATGTTGACATTTCAGTAAAAGCCCAAAAACATGCTTCTTCCCAAGCAAAATCTTTTCTTCTCCGCCGCATTGAAGTTTTCTCTGAACCTTAAAACACTCGCATCATTTTTTTCGAGATTTTGACCTCTACAAAGGCACGGTGAAGAAAATTTATGCTTAAATAGATCTTGATACATGTGCAAACTGAAGGCTGAAGGTCTCGGGGACGGGGAGGTGGTCCAGTTAGACGTTTCGGCTCGAGCTGAGCATCTCAGGTGACAGTGGAAGAAGAAGAAACCTTAGAAACTCAGAAACCACCTTACACCAGATTAAAGCGATGTCCTTTCCTTATGAAGCGACGACCTTCCCTGGAGAGACTTTTGAAACGTCCTTATTTCTGATTACGAAACGATTTAAAGTGGTGCTTGTCGTAAGGCCAGACTTTTTTTATTGCTTGTTTCGTGGATCCACCAACAATCATAATTGAAGAATACAAAAAAATTTTTTTTTTTTTTTTTTTGGTATTTCTTGGATCCGCCGCAGCACCAATGGTTGAAATAAAAAAAATATATAAAAAGAAAAAAACCATTATTTTTTAGCTTTTTCCGCCCTTCGGAGGAGAGCCAACGATTTTCTTCTGTTCATTAAATGTTTTTGCAGATTTACTTTAATTTTATTGTAGGTTAAATAAATTTTATTCCCTTGTATTGATTCCACATAGTCCTAGAGAAATTAAAAAGTTCTAAAAAATAAAGATTTATTTCTATTTTTTTTCCTCCCTCCTCAGTAGATTGTTAAGTACGAACATCCGAGGAACAAGAAATTAAAAAAAAGTCTGGCCTGAGGTTCAGAAAACGTTTAAGAACAAAATGATTCGAAGAATATCACCTGTTCTTAAAATTCGTCTAAGGAAAAATTCTTAAGGCGTCGTTTTAAGAATTACAACCTAAGAATGATGGTAAGAAAACAGGCATTTACGAAGATGTTCTAACGTAACACACTTTTGTGAATCCGGTCCCTGGTCCATCAGTGGCGTCCAGGGAAAGTCTCTAAAGAGTTCATAGTGTCACAAAGCAGACCAGGGGTGCCCCCATGCGCTTGTCGGTCTCAGTAGTAATCATGTATTTTTTTTCGATCTGATTTTATTTCCCGTCTCGTACTTTTGGTTTGAATTTTCCTCCAAACGTCTGCATGCACATTTAATCGTGTCCAGGTCGGGCTGCAGACCTGACTGCGTTTGCGCTCGGTGAGCAGAGCAGTATTTTGTCTAGCCGTAGCCCCAGTTGCAGACAGAACAGCCGTATGCTCTGGACACACTGAGCTGTGAGGGAGCCGTGTTCCCGAGCTTTTCAGAAGGAACTAGATTAATGGGCTGGCGTGCTGAATGTGACGGCGTAGGCCGGCTCTGATCACGCTGCGTCTAAGGTCTTGAAGGTGCCGTGGTGAGAACGAGTTCTGAAGTAGAGCGGCTCGAGGCGAACTCCCTGAACCGGAGCTCGCTGCTTTTACAGCTAATTGTGTCGTGCTGAGCCTCACACGGACAGGTGCAGTGCTCTGGGTTCAGAATCCCGTCTGAACACAGCTGGACTGATCACTGATGCTTAACGCAAGCTCGGAACTAAGTTTTTTTTAAAATAAAGCTTGGTTTTTTCCCCTGGTATCGTCAAAACGACCTTCTCCATCAATTTACTTCTCATCTTTAATGGCTCCCTCGGCCCTTCTTTCTCCGCTCGGCTTTACTCTTATGTGATAAAGACATGTTTTCCCTTTACTCCCCCCCACCCCACCTCACCCGAGCTGTTTGTTTGGTAAAAAGTGAATGCCTTGCATGATAAATTTAGCCATAGGGATAAACTTTATCTGATGCTAAAAATGGTAGCTTGTTTGGAGCCGCTTCGTCACACTAATAGACCAGATTATTTATACGTTGCGTTGCTTTGTAGATGTGATTAAAACCAAAAATTGCAAAAAAGCTGGGATAAAAAATGTATGGGAGATTCCTTATATTTACCTTCTCAAAGCTGCTTTATCATCTTATATGATCTTAAAAGGCCAATCCCAAATACAGAAAGCCTAGGGCGACAGTGGCAAGGAAAAACTCCTTAAAAGTTGTAAGGAAGAAACCTTGGGAGGACCGAGACTGCGACAAAAAATGTATGCGAGATTCCTTATATTTACCTTACCTTTTATTTCGTTCCTGCATTTCGTTGGGACGAGGGAATACAGGGCTAGTGATGATTGTGAGAATAAAAGTGGGCGGAGCTTGTGGGCGTGGTTATAACACCAGGCTTGTTTTTTGTACAGTAAAGTTTTAAGTGGTATTTGTGAATGTAACTTACTAATGTAAAGCTTAATAACGGTTTGATAAACTAATCCCTTACCCATGTGCTCCTATCAGATGTTGATGAATGACTGAGGGAGGGGAGAGAGATCACCCCTCTTCAGCTTAGACTTTTTAGGACCGGGTTTTATCCAGATGCTGATATTACGCTCTGTAGAGGGAGAAACATCTACAGTTAATCCCTTCCTATCTTTCTCTAAACATTGTTTTGAAACATTTCTCACATTTGTTGAACTGGAGAGCCTCGGATCATCTTTACGTCTTTCCCGGTTGCTGATTTTGTACCAAATCATGATTGTAATCACCTTTTGACATGACCTGTCCCATTTTTTGGAATGTGTTGCAGGCCTGAAATGCAAAAATGATTTTTAATAACAAATGAAATAAAAAGGGAGGGGGAGGGATAAATATTTCTGATTATATATCTGATTTGGGGTTTGTATAACTGGAGATGTAAGGTGACGTCGGTGCTGCACAGATGCAGGATACACACACACACACACACACACACACACACACACACACACACAAACCTTTACTGTCTGGGATTCGGTATATAACTATTATTCAAAGGGTTAAGGGTTCGAATCTAAAAACTGTGGGACTGTGGTAGCCTAGCAGTTAAGGTACTGGCCTCTGAACCAGAAGGTTCAGGGTTCAAATCCCATCTGAGCATTTCTCTTAACCCACAATTACTTGGATTGTAAGACTGTATAAGTTGTAAGTCGCTCTGGATAAGGACGTCTGCTAAATACCGTAAATGTTAATGCAAATGTAAAAACTGCTATAGAGCAGAGTTGCTCATGTTAAGGACTTGCAACATGAAGGTCTGGAGGTGTGTTTATGAGACCCTGCAGTGGGCCATTCCAGGAACCAGTGCGTTACCAGTGGGACTGCTGGGTACTGAGACAAACGTCACTGTGGAGTTCTCAGTGCCACCTGTAGTCCAGAAATGTTCCTACCTGACCCCTGGTCCATTTGGTTCTGCTGCCAATCTGGTAGTCTGGCCTGTGCATTTTCCAAAGGAAAGGTTCCTGATCTACTGATCCCAAGTAGCACTGGAACAGTTACTTAATCAGAATCAAACCGATTAGTTCTGAAGCTTAAACAAACGGCCCACTAAACTACTGCACAAGACTGACCTTTTATCGCCGTTTATACTCCAGTTCAGTTAAATAGTTAGTCCTAAATTTGAGTCCGATCCACTTTGGCGATTCTGAACAGGAAGCACAAAGCAGAGCGATGTTTCCCCCCCGTTCCTCTGAGGAGAAAAAGAAAAGCATAAACATCATAGCCCCATCACCGGCAGGTCAGAAACCACCTGGGGCTTTAACAGAAACAGACGATTCGACCAAAAATTGTTTTTGCCCCCTCTTTGGTTTTTTTGTGATCACACCAGCAGTATTACCTGGGGCCATTTGAGCTGACCCAAAAAGAAGACAAAAGCACAACAAAACCATAAAGCAGGTTACATTCTGCTTGATCCCTCGCCCAGATTACCAACTCTGCTCAGAACGGCTCGCTTTCTTTTCCTGGCAGCAACGTTTTAGTTTTAGTTTGGCTACCGGAGCTGGGTGATAAGGGCACGGGAGAGCAAAGCGCTCGTCTCCTTCAAACACAACTCCGATTAACGCATAAACCACAGATAGCGGCGGATCTAAAACACACGCCGGATTTGAGACCGGGGGACGCTTGTGGTTTAAGAGTTTGTCTGTTCACAGCCTGCTAGTAATGTAGTTCGTTTTTACTGTAATCCTTTGCAGCTACGGGAAGCGTGTAAGGACATAAACAATATACTGTACTTTATGGACCAACTATAAACACTAAACAAGAAAATACATTTAAAAAAAAATATCCATCCGCCATTATCTTCCGCTTAATCCACACGGGGTCGCGGGCCACCCAAAATCCCGTATCACCATATAAGCCCCCCCAGATATCTTCTTATACCTATTTTATTTATAAATTTAAATAAACGTAATAATTACTTTTTAAGTGAGTACGGATTTTCCCGTCTCTAGTCCAGCTGTAGCAGATGTGTTTTATTAACAGTCGATTCCGGTTAATGGGACCACATCGAGACGTGATCGTTTTGGTCCTAATAACCGGCTGGTCCGATTAAACAAACATGCCCTA
>JAUZSU010174470.1:0-12941 GCA_034780255.1 Parotocinclus maculicauda | reverse complement strand
TCCACAGGGTCAATATACACGACCGGGCTGCTATAGCCAAACCTTTGTCTAAAACCAGGTGTTTCAGTTTCATTGTCTAACCCCTGTATGTCTGCAAGTCTTTCCTGTAAGTTGTGTTTGAGTGACATTCTGTAAAGCGATCCTGAATGTCAGAAAGGTGCTATATAAATTAAACTGATGATAATAATGACTTTACTTACAGGCCTTCCTGGGTCACCTTTTTGTCCCCTTCGTCCAGGCTCTCCTTCGGGTCCAGGCTCTCCCTGACATAAAAAAGAATCAACATCTTAATGAATAACCATTTACAATAGAGTAAACCTCCACATACAGACCCAGTACTCACTTTTTTTCAAAAAACAAAGTCAAATCTGAGCAATGTACCTGGTTTTCACCCTTTTACCTTGCAAAACAGACAATGCATTTTGTATTTAATTTATGCATAATTAGTTAGGCAATGAAAATATTATATGACATAATCAAAATTCTTTACTCAGTATTTAATTACACTGTATTTGGACACAATAAGTGAAATAAAGTCTTTTCTGTTAGAATAAGATTTCAGCTTGACTGACTATGTCCTCGTTTGGAGCAAACTGCTCTACCCCTCTCAGGTTTGATGGGTGCCTACTAGATGTGAGTGATATTTATTGTCTATGTTAATATCTTAATTGTTATTTTATTGATGTGCAAGCTTCCATTTTTAGTATGTCACCAGCTTTGCAAAAACACACCACAAAAAAGACACAAAACTGTGCATACGCACCGAGTACATGCAGTGTGCTAGCACCACAAATCAAGCTACTATACAACCTTAAAACTGTAGTTACAAATGTGATACCAGTTAGCAATCTAACAGTTATCAATAATTTTATTCAGGCCATTTTA
This sequence comes from Parotocinclus maculicauda, assembly GCA_034780255.1. Lineage (NCBI taxonomy): Eukaryota > Metazoa > Chordata > Actinopteri > Siluriformes > Loricariidae > Parotocinclus > Parotocinclus maculicauda. Next base: position 12,056 of record JAUZSU010174470.1, on the reverse strand, counting down.
AAATGGCGTTCCAAATTAAAGAACAATTTAGACTATGCATGAGTCATGTTAGAGGTCAACCACTGGCCACATATGTAAATGGTCAAGATAGAGATTTGCTCACAGCCTCTCCTAAAGATCCTTTCTGGCCTGGTTCTCCTTTCTGTCCACAGTCTCCTCTGCTTCCTCTGGCTCCAGGTCTGCCCTTATCTCCCTGGTCACCCTGTAAAAGTTTTTAACAAGCTACATGAATGTTTTGAATGTGGCTTTATATAAAATGAACTGGACATGCTGATTTAAGGCAGTACCATTGAACCTCTTGATCCAGGGTAGCTGAATCCTGGTCTGCCTACATCACCCTGTAGGAGGAGACACAGACTTGGTCATATGCCAGTGATGATAAAAACAAACAGAACACTGACCTTACTCAATAAACTAAACATGGAGTGAGTTAGATGCTGTTGGACGTACATTTGTTCCTCTGAGTCCTGGGTCACCTCGGGGACCAGCATCACCAGGGTCACCACGAGTCCCCTATATCCACAAAGATTAAGCTCAGGTTAATATGTACAGCAATAAAACCCTGCTCTGAATCACTTTCCACATTCTAATGGTACCATTAGAATGGTTTTTACCATATTTTAACTTTGCTGTTAGAAACTGCATATTAGTTGGCTTACATTTCTTCCAGGCTCTCCCTGAGCTACTGGTGGACCTCTTGGTCCAGGAAGTCCTTGATCCCCCTAAACGTATCACAATAGTGCATGTTCACTGTGGAGCCTCAATAATCATTTATATTACTACTACCCATATTTAATGAAAATTACCTTGGTTCCTTTAATACCAGATTCACCCAGATATCCTCTCAAACCTTCAGGACCTGGTTCACCCTGAAACACATACCCATTACGAATTCAGAATCACTATTTTGTTAGAATGCGTTTTTTATGTCTGAAATGTACCTTTTCTCCTTTTGGCCCATCTGGTCCTTGACTGCCCTTTAGCCCAAAGTCGCCTCTTCTACCCTATCAATGCAATGCCAAATATTAGTTTGAAAGCATATAAAATGATAAAACACTTGACAATTTACACATTCTCACTTACAGGGTCACCTTTGGGGCCAGAATTTCCAGGTGTCCCCTATAAAAAGGAGGTTATACAATGAAACATTACATAAGAAACTCAGGTATAAAAAAATAAGTAATACAAAATTACAAAGTAGTACAAATCAAGTCAGTAAATACTCACTACTGAACCTTTCGTTCCTGGCTGACCGGGTGTTCCTGGACTTCCTCTCTCTCCCTGCAGGAAATGATTATTATTAGTATTAGTACTACTTATTCATAGTATTAACCTTGCCAATCACATTTTTGATACTTGAGCATATGGATTGTGTCCTAAATGGATCCCTATTCCTTCATACAGAACCCACTATTACATTTATACACACTCGGCTGGCACTTTATTAGGTACACCTAAGCTGCTTGACTTTAGAACTGCCTCAATTATTTGTGATATAGATTCAACAAGGCGCTGGAAACATTCCTCATAGATTCTGGTTCACATGCACATCCATGATGTGAATCTCCTGTTTCACCACATTCCAAAATTGATTTATTGGATTGTGGATTGAGTTCAAGTAAAAGGTTTGCCATGATTTGAGCTATGTGACTTATCCTGCTGGAAGCAGCCATTAGATGATAGTACACTGTGGTCACAGCAGGAATTGAGATTCATCAGATAAGGCAATTGTCTCAGATAAGTTTTTCCAGTCTTCGAATCTTTTATTGTCAGTGCGAAGTGTAGCCATAATTGCCTGTTCTTAGCTGATAAGAGTGGCACCTGTCACTAGCACCCGTTGAAGTAGTCCATCTGCTTCAAGGTTTAATGTGTATTCCTTGGACCTTACATACCTTGGTTGTAACAAGGGTTTATTTAAGTAATTGTTAGTTATTGCAGTTTTTTTCTTTTTCGGATCATTCTGTGTAAGGCCTGTAGATCTCTGTGTGCCAAAATCCCAGGTCAGCCGGTCTAGCAGCAACAACCAAGGCACATTCAAAGTAAATTAAATCACCTTTCTTTCTCAGTCTCATGCTTGGCTTAAACATCAGCAAGTCGTCTTAATGATGTCTACATGTATAAAAGCACTGAGGTAATGCCAAATGATTGGCTGATTAGATTTTGCTTTAATGAGCAGTTTAGGAGGTGTGCTTAATAAGGTGGAAGCTGACTGTATAGTACTTATAACCAATAGGGTTGTTGAGGATGCTAATCGATTTGAGACACATTATAATAAGGATTTGCTCATTACTGGCCAACAGCAGATTCCATCACATAAACACACAACAGTTCAGTGTAACGACATGGTTTATTATCATTCCTGGCACACTAGTTTGTTTCTAATGAAAGTGATGAACCATGATGAAGCTGAAATTCAAGTCATTAAAAAAAATCACTTGACAGCATTATTATTATTATTATTATTATTATTATTATTATTAGTAGTAGTAGTAGTAATAAATAATTTTTTTATTTTATTTTTTCAGTTGTACCTTGGGACCAGAATCTCCAAGATCCCCAGCTGGCCCTGATCTCCCAGGTCGACCTGAAGCTCCCTGGAATCAAAAACACTCAAGTAAGTAAATAATATGAATGCGCATTCAACTTTTTTCCTGGAAAATAAACATTATACCTTCTCTCCTGGAGATCCCCGAGGACCAGTGTCTCCTACATCTCCAGGATATCCATCAGGGCCCTAACAAATGAATGAACAACAGTCAGTAATAATGGGCATTTTTACACTTAATTTGTTTGTACAATTTTTCTATTAGACATCGCTTTCAATTGACAAAGCATTTACATTTTACAGTAAATGTAGATGTTTTATATGTAAGGCTTCTTATTACACTTTAAATGCATGTATGTGCATACATTCTTCTGAAGTGTATCCATATTGTCCTCTACTTGATCTCAACATCTCCAGACTCAACATTACTGTCATGCTGTTTCTGGAGGATCTGACACAGGTATCATCATCACAGATGGTAAATCGGGATATTTAAGAGTATGTTTGGATGTTGATCCCATTTATGTTTGTCAGGTAGTTGTAGCAATCTAAATTGTGATCTTTGGGTTCTCTCTACAGATGCACTGATCAATTAGCCGGTAACCGGAATTTCAGTGTGATTGGTCGCAAGTGGTAATCGGCTTATCACACTGAAAACCGGCCAATATCAGTTTCATGATTATGGGTTATAGCAATGTTTTTAGCGTTCTAGTTCTTCACAGTGAGTGCTATTTGCAGTACGCATGATGAAAGTAAGCAGTGGAGGAAGAACTAGAAAACATTCCAAACAGAAAAAGCATCACCATGCTTAATATGTGGAATTTACTCTGTTGAGAGTGCAGAGCCAGTCGCAATCAACCATCAGCTACTATCTCTCTTTTTAATGGTAGAATCCATTAAAAGAAAAGTTGAACAGAAGTGTCATTTATAATTCTTGGACAGAAAAAAATCTGAATCCGCCAAACCTGGAATCGGCCAGTCATATTTTAAAAAAATATCTAGTTCTCTCTAGTTAATAACGTAGGAGTACCAAAAGGCATGTGGTGTGCATCTGTTTTCTGTGCTGTCAAAATCTTGACATGTGACACAACAGATTTATTAAATTTAATACTGGTCACCCATTTTACATCTGAAGTAAATGAGGACTGTGAAAGAGTGAACTAATGTGGTAGTTCCATAGCACTATAATGGTTGACGGAGTATCAGCACAAAACTCAAGAGCACAGCTTTTCAGATACAGTGCAAAAGACACTGCAGAGAAAACAGAGATGTTTACACATTGGGCTCCAGCCTGCAACTGACAGGGAATTGCTACTCAAGAGTGGCCGTTGCTTGCTTGTCCAAATATTGCCAGTTGGGGTTTTAAAAGACCCTAGTAAGCATTTGTCTAGTATTGCGCTTTCAAAAGGCAGCAACTGTACTTCATAAACAATGAAAACAGCTTTTTTGTTAAACTTTTTGTTTCAAATGCTGAAGAGCACCAGTGTACAGTGATTGTTGAACATTTACAATTTTCTGCATTTCTTAATAAATATGCCATAAAACAACATCAGATTCTTTTTTAGTCCTAAAAGTAAAGAGAACAGACCAAACAAATGAGACAATAACTCAAAGGTGAGAAAACAAATCAACATCCCAGAGTTAAAGAAAGTAAAGAGTGAAAGTTCTGTTTCAAGGAATGGACTAAAAATCCTGTAAGCTGAACTGAACACCATAAACATTTAGTTACACTTATTGGATTGTTTTGATCAAGTATAATATTTATATCTCATCTGTATTTTTATCTATGTCCTCCCAAGGTTTCTTCCTTACAAAGTATTTTGAGTTTTCCCTTGCCACTGTCACTCTAGGCTTGCTCAATCTTTTGATTGGCCTTATAAGATATTGGAAAGCTGCTTTAAGACAATGCTCCATTGTAAAATGCGCTATATAAATAAATTTGACTTTGCTTTGGCGACCTCACCCCGCCTCACCCCGCCGCCCTTCCAGTGCAGCAGCAGGCACTACCGGCACCCGCCTTCCCTTACCTATAAATTCTCCTGTGCTCTTCTCCTCATTGCAGGGTATTGAGGTCTAAGTTTGGGTTTCTCTCCGCCAGTGTTGCCAGCTTAGCAACTTTTTTTAAGCGACTAGTGACAAATCCAGTGACTTTTTCTGGTGTTGTTGGAGACTTTTTGAAAGCACACATCGTTCTGCAAATACTGTCCTTAACGAGCCCCTCCCCCGTCCCAAAGCACTCACTACTCTCACAGTACAGTATCTGAAATCAGAGCAGGAGATCCACACCACTCCGCTTCCGGACTACAAATGAATTGCGCATGCTTACAGCCAAAGCTTCCGCTGATCCCACCCTGGCTCTTTTCAGGTCATTTTGCCGGTCCCAAGCAAGGATAAAAGAGGAGAGTTCCACCCCACATAACTGTCTTTTGATTAAATTTGATATTCTAACATTGAACAATATTTATATAATGTGGGTCTGATAACGCATTAAAGTCATGTTATTGTAGCCTATTAATGGCCTATTTAAATGGCAATAAATTAAACAACAAACCAAAAAATTTCATTTGTAGTTCTAAACATGTTTAGGGTGTTTTTTTACTTACTTTTTGTCTCTCCCACGGTTATTCATCTCAAACACAAATAGACCCTTATGCAAATTAGGAGATTACGTCATTTAGCGACTTTTAGGTAAGCCTATAGTGACTTTCCTTAATGAGGAGTTGGCAACACTGGTACAAACGCAACGATGAATAGAAGCCACACTACGGGCTGTCGCCTTTACGATATATTCACACAAGCGCAACTAATAACGTGCATTAAAGATGTTGCAATTAAAATACTAATACTTTAACAAGGGAAAGAACATTATTATGAAATCGACGAAATAACCCGCGTGTCGCACAGCTTGCAATATAAATGTCACTTACCTGTTTTTGAATGGCGCCACCAACAAGCCATTAAAGTGACTAAAATGAAATGCACCAAATCCAGCATTACCACCAGTAAAGCCACAGTCAGCTAGAGAGAGAGGGGGGGAATTAGAATAATTTTAAATACGATGTTAAAGGCCAACGTTTATTTTTCGTTCAACCTCACCTGCAGAAGTGACTGATTAGACAGAAAAGATCCGGCAACGTTACAAAGGTTACCAATTACAGAATACAAGACGCACATTGCTGCAGTAAGTGCACCTTTCAATTTACACCTGCTGCCCAAAAGCCTACAGAACACAAACACAATCCTGAAATAGTCTAGCTACAAGTTAAGCATCTGTTTTTAAGCCAGATAAATTACAGTGCAACATACTTACACCAAATACGACAATACGAGGCATAACACAGAAGAGAAGCCAGCGGTAGCCGATAAACACCTGCTGCCTTCCTGATCAAAACAGCTCGTAACTTCGTTATACCACTGGAGAAAAACGTTTAACAGTTTAACCATCATTTTCACAAAGTATCTGGGAGAAAGAAAGAAGGCCTCTTGAGGCCTCAACCGGACCGGCAGCAAAAACACTCAATTTGCCCTAGATAAGATGGGAATCGATCTAAAAAAAAAAAGAGCAACGGATTTGGGATCAAAACACGATTTAAACCGGATTCCACCCACAATATGAGTTGGAGTCGATTCCTGATTCTGTGTTGAAGTCGTTTTTACGATCTAAATTGGAGCTCAATCCACAATCCGACCCGGATTAGATTTCACAGTTTAAAAACTTCCTAGTTTAAAGACGACAACTATTCAATTACATCACGAATGAGAGCAAAAATCTAAGCTAAATCTAAGAACAAAGTGGATTAAGATAGTGGTCATGTAATCCACGTGGCTTACAACCCAGATAATTAAGGGTTAAAGGTCTTGCTCAACTCATTATTAGTGGCAGCCTGGCAGAGATGGGATTTGAACCCTAGATCTTCTGAGCCACACTCATGTATTGTAACAGTAAGTCAATCCAGTCCCAGGTTTAGCATAGTAAGGCCAGACTTTTTTTATTGCTTGTTCCTCGGATGTCCCTACTTAAGAATCTACTGAGGAGGGAGGAAAAAAAATAATTTTTTATTTAAAAATAAAATGTATTTAATCTACAATGAAATTAAAGTGAAGCTAGAAAAAAAATGTAATGTACAGAACACTACCGTTGGCTCTTCACCGGAGGGCGTAAAAAGCTTATTTTTATATATATATATATATATATATTCTTTTTTTTATTTCAACCATTGGTACTGCGGCGGATCCGCGAAATACCAAAAAAAATATATATATACATTTTTTTATTTTTCAAATATGATCATCAGCGGATCCCTAAAAACAAGCAATAAAAAAGTATGGCCTAATGGAGAAAAAGCAGTTGCTTATCTGTTACAGTATGACTGGCAGTGAACTGCAAAAACTGTTGTTTTTTTTAACTTACCATATTTGGAATCAATTACTGTTTCCTCAAACTAAAGTTAATTATAAAATCTCACCAATTTAAACTCTGTTTAATTCACCCTGGGTGCTACACAAGAACCATGGATGCCTCATAGAAAAAGGGAAACTCATGAGTTTATACACTCATCTCAAGTTGTGAGAATTGCTCACAGAGAAAATTGAATTATTTTTACAAGTATACTTCTGAGAAAAATGAGAAATTCCAATTGGAATATCCCATAAAATATCCCCTAATTTTAGTGAGCAGTGTAAATTAGCTTCCATGTGATACTGACCTTATCCACGCTGAACGTATTTGAGATTTACTGGAGAAGACCTTACAGGGTAGTAGTCTAAGCCAAAAAGTAATGCAAGTCTGGATAGAAATAAATATTGTGATGTTGAATTAAGTTCTTAAAACAATGTCACAGTAAATGTGTACTGCAGTCAAGGCTAAAATCACTCAAGCAAAACATTCGAAAGTGTAACTTTTTTAGCCAGACAGTGTATGAACATGTTTTAACCTGAACGCCTTCACCCCGCGGTTTGAATGTACACACAAAGAGAAAATCCCAATCCGTCTACTGTAAATATTTGCAGCAACATATGTTTCTATGTTTACAAGATCACCCCCATCACTGTCTTGGCCTTTTACAGAAGTTCCTGATTGGATGCAAAACTAAAATATGGATCCTTGTTATTAAACTATACAGCAATGAGGATGAGAATGATCATTCTGACAATGCCAAGACTGGTTACAAAGTCAGTTTTGTAAAGTGTCATTGTGTGGGATTACAAGGACTAGGTGTAAAAATTGTGACAAATGTGAAAATTGTTTCATCCTGGAACTTTTACCTAGCTTTTAATAAATCACATTCATCCTATAAACTGTGATAGTACCCTCTTGATTTCTGTGTCACACTCACTGGGGCATGTCTTCAGTACCCAATAATCCCTGAACTCTTCAGAAATGGTATCAGTGATGCATTTTATCCAAGATGAATGCTCAATTTAACTGGTCAGTCTAATTATGGGGCACCATGGTGGCTTGGGGTAACACCGGTGCCTCACAGCATGATAGTCCTGGGTTCAATCCCAGGATGGAGTGACCTGGTTCCTCACTGTCTGTGTGGGTTTGCTCTGGTTCAAATTGGCCAATTCCAAATTGAGCAAGCCTCGGCCGACAGTTAAAAGGAAAAACTCCTTCAATATATGGAAGAAACCTTGGTAGGACCAAGACTCAAATATCAGTCCCTTGGCATGAAATACTATTGAAGGTCCGAATGTTGTTTTTATACCCCAATATAAAAATGTATCGATATATTATATTCAAACACAATCAATTTTGTATTGTATTAATGTAATGTGTTTTATATCTTTAAACATAAGCACACCACACAATCACCATAAGATGCGTTAATTGAGAACTTCACGTAATACATGTCAAAACATGTTAAATATTAATCTCTGTTTGTTTACATGCATCGTGTTATTTAACTGGATCCTGTTTAAAGAATTATTATGCATCTCGCGTATATTAACTAACTACATATCACCAAGACTTACTTTTGGATGAGTTAAACGCTTTTGCTATTTTATCATATGGTTTATTGCACCACCCAGTGGGTTATAAATTACCTTACATAAAAAATCTTAATACTGATTAACTTCACAAGTAAAAGTTTAACTCGATGTGCATATGTAATCAAACAATCATTTTATTTTAAAATAAATTAATTTAAACTAAAGGTTAGATTTTTCTCATATTAGCCATTATCCCAATTCACAATCCCCATACTTAGTCAAATCATGTCCCTTTTCACCTTACACTGTTAAAACATTGAATCAAATCTTCCCCACTGTTTATGCATTATAATGCTAAACCTCAAAAGGCAAATAACACAAATATTATCACTTATTAAAATTTAATCGGTAACTCAGTAACAACTAGTCACCTTCCACTGTTTTTTTGGCTCATGATGTATGTGACAAAATATGGATAGATGAGACCAAAACTATACGTTAGATTGAAATCCAAGCACTCTGGAAATCACAACCTTAAACTCATCTACTGAGAAGAATGGATATTAGAGTGATTGGAAGGATTCGACTTCAGCAGGGAGTGAGCAATTGTAATAAGGGGAAAATAGGTCCTACCAAAAATAAACACCCCAAAAAAAAATCACAAAAGTTAAAATAACTGCATAGCCAGGTCAGAACCTTGAACTCCTCCCAGCAGAAAATCTTACCCGTAATCAATAAGTCTGTTGTTGTTCACTATGAAATTATATTAAACTCACCTGTGCAATAAAGAATTGTCAAATATATGTAGGTGCAAAGCTGGTAAGGCATATGGCTAAACTGAGCATAAACTGCTTAGGCTCATTCTCAGTACAGTCCCGACATTGACTTAGTGGTGTGTTGTAAGGGGAGAGGCATTGCTACAATTGCAATGCTATTATTCTGTCAGCATCACTACAGTGCAGAGAATTATCTATTCATTGTGTCAGCAGTGGTCCCTCTCCATGAAGCATGGATGAAGCATTCACATCTTAGAAATAAGATCAAGCAGTTAAACATCACAGTAGAATACATAACTGAAGTCCTTAAAATAAGACTAAACCATTCATTATTGTGTAATTAACCCTGTAGGTGACGAATTCAGTGTTTCACAATTTCAGTTTCTGGTGGCCTAGAAAAAATGTTGCTATACGAAATTTCACAATTTTTTTTAGCAGCTGACCTTTTGACACCCTGAAATCACCTGGCTCATAAGAATGTTACGGCTGCCATTTGGCATCGAATGTGTCCACATGCATTCCCATGAACCAGTGTTTTAAAGCAGAACTTTGTCCAGAGCATCACAGTTCCTCCACTGGCTTGTATTCCTCCCATACTGCATTCTGGTGCAATCATTTTCCCAAGTGTGTATGTTTTATGATATATTGTTTTATTCATTAGTACCTCAATGACAGACAAATATTAGCATACATATTAACACACTAGTCATTGGCCGATTTAGAGCGAGCAATATACTGCATGTCTTTAGAACATGGGAAGGAGCCAGAGTACCCAGTAAATCCATAAGAACACAGCACGTACATGCAAAAAGGTCCAGAATTAGGATCAATTCAGGGATCTCGAAGCTGTGAGGCGATTGCACTAACCATGCGCCACCGTGTTGCCCATTTCCACAAATAAATGGCGAACAGGCACCCAGTCATTCACGTTATGTAAAACAGGACTCATCGAACCAAGGAAACTTCTTCCATTGCTGTGAGGTCCAGTTCAAACAGTGTTGGAGAGCACCATGACCAGTCTGTGTTGGGTGATCATCAAACATTTTTGTGACAGTAGAGCGTATGGCCGTTCTGACTCGATGGGTTGGGACTCGATTGACTGCACTTCTGCATCCATGAGCATTGGTTTGTCTGTTTTTATTCATTTTTATTTAACATTGCATCAGCATCAACACACTACTCATGGGCCAATTGAGAGTGACCAATCCAAAGATCTTTATAATATGGCCGTAAACAAGAGCACCCACAGTAAACCCACATGGACATGTGGCTGACATTGCAAACTACAGAAAGTTCAGGGTCATGATCTTGGAAATGTGAGGACCCTGCTCTAACTACATGCACCACTGTGACGTCCCTCATCTGGCCATAATGTTTGGTTCCTTGTTGACGTTGCTCAGGTCTTTAGTCCTGATCATTTCTTTCACACCCAACACACTGAATAAGAGGACTGACTGTTCACTTACAATCCACTACACTGCTCACAAAACTTAGGGGTTATTTCTGAAGTATCCCCTAATTTTTGCGAGCAGTATGTTTCCTAGATCTTAACACATACACAGTCACATGCTAACAGCCACTTTAACCTAACACTGTCTTTGGACAGTGAGATGAAACCGGGGGACCCGGAGTAAACCCGCACAGCCATGGGGGAAGACCCAGGCCACTCCACCCTGGGATTGAACCTGCGAAGGCACTCTGCTGCCCAACACCTAAATATTACATCCATAAACATGGATATTATTATGGAGTTTGTCTCTTCCCTTGCTGGTACAACACAAAGTATGTGTTCTGCTATAAATGCATTCCTCTAATTTTGGAATTTTACAATAAGCCGTGGCCTGCCATTCCAATTCATGTTCAAGGTGTAAAATACAGTTAAGGTCAGGGTTTTGGTTTGCAAATGCCAGGTTCAAATCAGAATTGGACCGTTTTTGGAAACCCATGACACTAATCCAAGAGGTCAACATCTTAGAACTGAAAAATAAGGCACTGAAAGTGGATTTTTGTTGGTTATAGGGTGTACATAGGTTGTTACAAAGTTGGAATTGGTTCATTGAGCAGGATTTATTCACGCGTCAGCATAATTCTGAATCATCATATAAATGTGGTGAACACATTTTAAATGGAAAATTAAATATATTTATCCCAACCATCTTAATCAGATGCAGTTAAAATGTGTATCGGTCCCTTTTGTATAAATTAAATGTCTAGATTAAGAGCTGTTCAAGCATCCAGGTGTTTGGTCAGTCTTCTGACTTTCTCTTTCTTGTTCCTGTTACCATGCTTTTTCCAGGGCTTCCCAACTTGCTGTTCTGAGCCAGTTATACGCTGGGCCTGAGGTCCACTGCCAATCCTGTAGCCCATCACCATCTGAACTCCCTTTGTTAATGCTCGAACATTTTCCTGAAATAGGTGGTCAGGTCATGAATTACAAAAGTCAGGAGTGCAGTGAAGAATGAAGGAAAATGCTTTAAAGAAAAACCAAAAACTGACATACTGACTTTTATATTAAATATAATTTTAAATGTCATCCAAGATTTTTTTTATTAACAAGCCTCTTTGGTTTAACTAAAGCATGCAAGTGGTGTGGTGGAAAGTCATTAACTCATCACCATGGTGACCCGGGCACAAGTTTGCATTCTGACTAAGGTGGATGTCTCAGAGCAATTTTATATCCCCATCAATTATCTTAGCCAGTGTTTGTCAAACTGTGGTACACTGTGGTGAAGCAAAGTGAAGTGGTAAGATTATCTCTGAAACGATTAAATGAGTTGTGAACGCACTGTGCTTTGTACAGA
>JAUZSU010174459.1:0-12941 GCA_034780255.1 Parotocinclus maculicauda | reverse complement strand
TATCCAGTATCCAATTTACGACCTGATTCCGAACAGCTGCTTCTCCTGCTATTTAGGTGTGGGTTTTAGCGCTGTTCGCTGCCATGTCGTCTCCATTCGGTACACGCGCCCGACCACCGGCGTGCTCGCGCATTTACGCGCAACTTTAGGGTTAGTGGGGCTTTTACCGCTACATGCGCGTTGAGCTCATTACCTCGTGCTCTCTGCACGCCTGCCCCATTGGCGCTTCGGCGCCCCCTCACGATCAGTCCACGCATTGCTCCCAGTCGGGACGCAACACAAGCGGTGCGCCATTTCATCCTTTTGTTTTTTTTGGGTTCAGGAGCCTTTCGCTCCGCTCTTAATCCCCACGTCGTGGGATTCAGCCTATCCCGCATCCTTGGGTCCTACCAAAAACCACCACATCTCGTAACAGGAACAACTTTCCTTAGAACTGTTTGGTGTGAGAAAGAGGCTAAGAGGCTCTTCTATCTGTCTATATTTGTCGGTCCATCTGTATGTCTGTCTGCCTATCCATGATTAAACTCTTTGTCTGGCTGTCAATCTTTCATAGTTCCACTCATCCCTCTGTATTTTGCATTGAGAGATTTCATTTGAGTCAATACAAGACTCGCTCTTATTTTGCTAATGTGTTGGTGTCATGCTGTGTGATCTCATCAAGCTTATAAGAGTGTAAGTATGTGATCCGCCTCGCATTGCTTCTTCCCAACCCTAATTCCTTCTCCTGCTGATTCTGCTCTTCAGCTATTTCTGCATCATGGGCCAAATACTTGCTAGCGCTGCAGTGCTAAAAAAAGCCCACGTTCAAATGTCTCCTCAGCCCAGGCAGGGGTCAGGAGGTCTGGAAATCCCCTGGGGGCTAATCAAGGCTTGGTTTCAGGGTGGTCACGGATCTGCAGAAAGAAGCCGTGCGAGGAAAAAGAGAATGTGACCTTGGAATGAGGGGGTGCTCGGATGGTCCAGATGCAATCCAGAGCGTCGCCTGGTTTCACTTTTTCCTCCTCTTCCACTTGGCTGGAGCGCACAAAACCGTCCGAGCCGCTGATCTCAAACTGACAATCTGAAGGTGAGAGGCAGAGGATGAAACGAGAAGAAAATCCATAAAGACAGAAAAGACTGAGTATTTATAATGTTGAAGAAGAACAAGAGCTGAGTGAATCGAGTGCAAATGGAGACATGAGATTGAACGGTAGAACGACGAGAAATCATAGAGGTGCAAAATCACAAACACACATGGCCGGTAGATGTGATGTGGGAGCGGAGAGACTACAGAGAGCTCTTCAGATAAAAACCAAACACGGCTGAGAAAATAGAAGGGCTTACCTGGGATTGGATTTAAGAGTCCACCCACGTGCAGTTTAAAATCCGGGTCTGAAATGATAAGACGCAAACGGCATAATTTAAATACTGTATGATGAGGCTTGAGATAAAGTCCCGCATAAAACCAGCTGCTGACATGGCAGCATGCAAATCTGAGTCTGGATCAAAGTAGACTGCGTTTAATGTCTGATTTATTTAACCTGTTTAATATGCGGACTGCAGCAGAGAAAAACATCCCGCTACCTTTAATGCTTCCGTTTAGGGAGTTTATACTGCTATAAAATGTTCGTAATATATAAATAATCTTAGTAGTATCGGTTTATATTCAACAAGGTGCTGGAAACTTTATTTCTCAGAGATGTTGGTCCATACGGACATGACAGCATCACACAGTCCTTGCAGCTTTGTCGGCTGCACATCCATGATGGTAATCTCCCGTTCCACTAAATACCAGATCTTTATTCTCTATTGAATTAAGTTCTGGTTGTGATCAGTTTGAGTTAGAGTAAATTCATAGTCATGTTCATAAACCAGTTTGAGATGATTTGAGTTTTGTTTTATGGAGAGTTATCCTGCTGGAAGTAGAAATCAGAAGATGGTACACTGTGCTCATAAAGGGGTGCACATGGTCAGGAACAATACTCAGCTATGCTGTGGGGTTTAAACCATGCTCAGTCTGTATTAAGATGCCAAGAAAATATAACACCAACAGCCTGAACCTTTGATCCAACACAGGATGGATTCAGGCTTTCATTTTTATTTGTTTACTCCAAATTCTGACCCGACCATCCAGCAGAAATCAAGACTCATCAGACCAGGACGTTTTTCCAAACTTCTATCATCCACTTTTGGTGATGCTGTCTGACTTGTAGTTTTCTGTTCTTAGCTGATAGGAGCAGCACCCAGTGGGATCTTCTGCTTTTGTAGCCCATCTGCTTCAACACTCTCTATAATAATTAAAATTAGTTTGTTTGAGTTATGACTGAACACACTCTCAGCTAAAAAAGTCAAATCTTTTGACTCAGGGTTGCCAGATCCTCAGCCAGATCCAGTATGAGTCTGTTTCCGGAGTATCTGTCAAGCCAGAGGCTCCTCGTGTTGGGGGCTGGGTCTGTGTGTTCCCCCCATGCTGCACACACGACTTGATTAGATAGCTCTTTCCGTTTCACTCAGCGTGCACCGACCAGCACCTGATGGGCTACGTTTACAAACGTATCATCTAATCCAGCCACAGTTTTAATGAGTCAATGAGCAGGCAATTACAAAAAAATGTAATGGATCGTTTGGAAAGATGCCCAAACTTTACCATCTTGGCTAATTAACTGCATTTCTGTTAAACAGAATGACTTGTGCTATTTTTGAGCAATAACCAGCATCCTTCTTGCTTCCTGCTGCATATATTACACGAGAAATATATTCAGGAACCAAATGCATTACACGGGTTGTCAGATCTTATAGAGACACAGCGCTACACAGTTTCACATCTGATACACCGTATGAGATGCAAAACAAGTGCTGAATTGAATGCTTTAGAGCAAAAAATAGTCAACAGAAGCTGAAGACGCTTCAGAATCCATTTAAAGCCGCCCATATTACGGTTAGACATATCACAGGATCTATTGAGCAATAATAAATATCGCCTGTAACAAACGTTTGCTGGTCAAATTAGATTCGATTTTTGGTAATACTCTAAAAGAAGGTACTCAGATGATACCAGTCCAGAACTGTGATTATCAGACTCTGCTTTCAGGCCGGCTCGGGTGTCACAGAGACATAACTGGCCATGTCTGAGAAAGGGGAGGCGTAAAAATAAATTAATATATTATTAGATATAACTTTCACAGTCGCTTAATTTAACTCAAACTAGCAGCAGGGTGCAGGACGGGAACATTTACACCTCTTTTGAATGTAGATGGAATCCGGAACCACAGGGACACAGACACTGCAGGCAGAGGCCAAACCGGAACTCAAATCTGGGTCTCTGGAGCCAATACACTAACCCTTTGAACACTGTACCATCTTTTTCATGATTACGGTTGTTTAAGAGCTGAGAAGGTACCTGTTACGTTAATTAAGGTTAAACAAATGTTTGCCAGCTGAAACATATTAATCACTGCAGTAATTAAAAGCAAAGCCTCTTAAATACTTTGTTAATTTATCTACTTTTTGGACAGGCTGTGCAGAAGCATCTTCAGTCTATGTAATTAATCAGGATAAACATTATTACACTTATTCCAACCACATTAGGTTCTGTGAACAGAACAGAAGAAGTTAAACAGACATTACCATAGTCACACAGTCATAACATACCTCACTGGATGCATACAACCAAGAGGAAGTGAGTCCACTCTAGAAACCAGAACCACTAATTCCCAGATCAAGTAATGCAGTATCACCTTTAAAACTATTTATATCCAGCAGGCACTACAAGTAGAAAGTGTGCAACATGGACCTTCTTATGCACGTACAAAATAAATTACAAAAAGTCATTTTTCGATCGTTTCAATTGTTAAACTGAACAGTCGGATTAAACAGTACAGACCTGCATTAGAAGCATATGCATATGAATAGAATTTATAAATAGACGCTACAGTGAAGTAGAAAGAATGCTGAACTTAAAACCTTAGCTCATCCACATTATAAACCACAGGGTGAGTCAAAAAACACGGGACACCCTTTAATTTTAGAAACTAAAGATAAAATTATACATCCGAATACCCCAGTAAGTAATGGGTGAGGGGGCCTGTCTTTTAGGATATGTCCAGAACATTGCTGCCACCTTGGAAGCCGCCATATTGGATCAATGGCAAGTTCTTTCAATTGGAAGGTTGTCATGTAGGATATCAGTGAAGATCAGAATTGTATCAGAAATCGATTTGGGCAATCAGATTTAAAATATCTCTTATGGTTCAAAAGTTATTAACACAGAATGGTCAGAATGGTTTGTTGTTCGTTACAGGTAACTGAAGATGAAATTGATGATTCTGATGTCTGGGGAACACAGCTGAGGTATCATAGCAACAGACTTCAACAACACCCAGAAAACAATTACATACACAATTCCTTCCCTCATAGCCAAATTCAGAGAACCAAGGACTGTGTAGACAACAAGAAACATAGCAATCGTCTGATGAACCGCTACCGACCAAGAAACCTCAACAATGGTTTTGGTCCATTTTGGAGCATAACACGTGTCCTGTGATGTTTGACTCACCCTGTAGAATATATGTAATAGTGCTAATTGTGAGCGCTACACATGTCTCTCAAGAGTGCATGATTTACCTGCTATGTAAGTGTACTGGATGCGGAATCCGAGGCCCTCAAGCTCCTCATCGCTGGTGAACTTGATCCACATGAATCGGCCCGTGGAGGTTACCACACCCGGACTCTTAGGCCCACAGTAACGATCTATAAGCTGGGAGAAGCCAAAGGGTCCGTCTCTTATCTCCAAATGATCGAAGCGGCACTCAAACGAGGGCTCGATGTAGTAGTTTTTGTCAAAGACCAGCTGGATTCTCTGGCGAGGCAAAGCTGGAGGGGTCAGAGTGAAAAGTAGATTTATTCCTTTATTTGTTTCTGATGGAAGTGTGGCCAGAACACTGCCTCGCATCACTGTCTGGTTTAACCTTTAACTTCTGCAACGCATCATGCTCATACGCTGAAGACTCGTCATGATAGGAATCGATTGCAGCTCTCACCACACATACACACAGATTCACTGACACAGACATACACACGTACCGCGTTACTCGTGCAAGATGATGCAATATGTGCACTCTTGGATTTCACGTGCTAAAAAATATGAAAATGTATTCCAGAAAGGACACACGTCATTCTGAGCACACACTTTGGTCCTGCAGGGCTCATTATATAAGGTTATGTAAGGTCAGACAATGGCAAGCCATGCAAATGAGCCTCAAAATGCCCTTTCCAATCTCTGTCTTCTTGCCTCCTTAATGCGATCACTCAAGTTAGCTGATTGCTGGCGAGGTGGGTTGCCATGTCTCACATGATCCCTCTTGGCTTTGTTACTTTCTGGTTCTCCTCTTTGCTATAGTTAGTGCTGCCGGAGTTTCATGCTGCACATGACATCAGTGATTGTTAATAGACTCTGTTCTCATAATCAATAAGTAGCTACATTTTCTCTTTTCTCTATGAGCTGATGTTCCGGTACCTGTTCCAGACCATGGACTTACCCCTGAGGAATCGATATCCTAAAGTGACTCTGTGTATCGGACGAAATATTTGCCAATATGCATATCTTATTATATTATTTCACATGATTTAATTAGTACTTTGTAAATTGGTGTCTCTTAAATGCATTAATTAATTTTCTACACCTACTTAGTGCTCATGTCCCTGAACTCCATAAGTCAAACCTAAAATCACTCCAGACTGTGGTGCTTGATGCTGTGGGTGTCTTCTGGGTTCTGATTGTGGGATCATCCCCCGCACTGCAACAATGTTCCCTGACAACCCCAGGATAAACTGCTGTCCCACCCAGGACACACTTACGCCCGCACTCTGTGTTTTCTGGAAAAGGCCCAAACCCTCCCTACCATGCAGTCCTAATCAGGACGAGGAAAAACAGTGTGTCACATTTCCAGATAATTTAGTGTTTAGTGTTTTTGGAACATCTCCAAACCACATTGATTGTTTGATTGTTTAATTAAACCTGCAGAAATTTGGGGCACGTGTCCTAGCAAGAAGTTGCCGTACCCCACTAAAATTGTGGCTATAAAAAGAACATTTTATACTTTTATTATGACTACAAAACACGCCATGGAAATTCAATACAGGCACTACATTTCCCATAATTGCTGAGCATCGAAGTATCTTTCTGTTCTTTCGGCAATAACCAATATTTAAAATATTGAAAAGAACATTATTCCAGATAAGCTGATGGTATCTCATGGTTATATATTTGGTGCAATTATTTAAAATGTTTTAGTGTTCATTTGTTCTTCATTTCTCATCCACTGCAGGTTAACACCCACTTGTATCACTTAATGCCTTTATGACTGATTGCCACGCTGTTTTTGTAGTATAGAAACGGTCCTGTTTTTTTAATTAGAGATTTTTTAAGGATTTTAAAGATATTTCTATGGCCGTATACCGATCCCAATTGTGCAACGTTCAACAGGGGGCGCTCTTTCATCAGCAACCCTGTATCCCTAATCAGTATTTGGTGAAGCAGCGTTGAGATTTAACAACGATCCAAAATCGGTACAAAGCATGATAAAGCATTTGCCCCAGAAATGTGAGGTTAGAGCTGATGGGTGAGGATGCTGCTGAGGTGCTTCCTCGGCTTCACTTTATTAATGATGTCATTAGCGTTTTGGAGGTCAGCTTTAATCACATTAATCACTCTGGGTTAATTAATAACTCCCGTCTGTTCAGTGGTGGACTGGGAACAGAACATTCGAGCTGGTGGATACGGATTCCGCTGTCAGACGTGCGTTTTATTGGACCTACCCTCGAGGACGTACACACACTCCTTATTAGGCGGGTAGGTGTTGGGGTAGTTGGGGGACATGAATTGTCCTCCGCTGATGGTCTTGGTCCAAATGCCACATTGATCATTCTTGGTTGGAGGTCCACCTTCATTCTGCGTCCCTGTGACAGGAGGAGACATTTGGATTTGAATCAAAATGCAAAAATATTCACAATTAATTCCTATAAAATTAACCAACCAAACAATATAATAAATACAATATATTTAGTGCTTAAAAGTGTGTCTACTGTAAAAGTGTGTGCATAGTACAGCACAATACAGCACATTTTTGAGCATGTATTTCTTCACTGGGATGATCGATCACGTGTTAGTGGATAAACTGCTGTATTTCAAAAACAGAGATCTATTGGAGTATGATCTTCACAACACATGCTTGTGGAAGTGTCTCATGGTACAAACAAAGGAAAAAGAGTTACTGATTCTAATTAGACTGAAATAAATCTCTAAATAAAAATAATAATAAAATTACACCACCCCAGAAGTGGTTAACCAACAAAAATCCCATAAGCAAGTTGAGTAATAGTCTAAACACAGTGTCAATTCTAAGCAACTAAAGGTCTTTCTCACACTGACTATTGTTAATGTTCGTAAGTCCACCATCAAAAAAACACTGAGTAACAACAGTGTGCAGGGCAGATTTTCGAGAAAAAGGCCACTGCTATAAAAAAAGACAATGCTGTTCGTTGTTCACGTTGACGAGCCAAAAATCTTTGGAAAAAAAAGTATTATGGACAGATGATACCAAAATAGTTTTGATTTAAATGAAAACCGATATGTGTGGAGAAAGGAAAAAACCTTATCCCATCTATGAAACATGGTGGTGGTAGTGTAGTGGTAGTTTGGCAATGTTTGGCTGCATCTGGGCCAGGATGGCTCACCATTACTGATGAAACAATGAATTCTGAATGAAAACACCTGCCTTTAAGCAAGAAGATACAAGTGGCCAAGTCAAAGTCCTGACATTCCAATATCTAACAAAAATGTTGTAGAAAAAACAAACCAACATCCCAAAGCTGAAGCTCTGCTGTACAGAAGAACGGGATCAAAACTCAAACAAGCTGCTCCTACAAGCAGGACTGATAAACAGTTACAAGAAACGTTTATTCCAATGAATCCAGTACAAATATAAATTCAAAGACTGAAATGTTTTGTTACTATGCTGGCCAAATTTAGCAGGGTTCGAATAAGTGTGCTTGTGGAAGAAAACAATGGACTGTGAAGAGTCTGGAAGTACGGACGTCTTCTAATTCATGTCCGTTATTTTTTAATTTAGTCTAAATAATGGAGGGAAGCAGAGTGCTTATTTTACACAGAATTATTTTAAAACCAGCGTTGGAAACAGTCCAGGGTTGGGTCAAGCAGACAGTCGTACAGAATGGGCGAGGAAGAAGTAAGAGTAAAGAGATTTCAGTTCTAAATATCAGCCTGTGGATAACAAGCGAGTGTACTCTGAATCACAGGCTAACCTTGAGACTTCGTAGTGTGATTCTATGCAGCGGGGTTTAAATGCACAGCCTGGCAATCAGCAGAACGGAAGGAAAGTGGTGAACGTTAGAATGGCAGCAGATGAGAGTATGCCCTTCCTGAGGCATGGTCCGGTCTGTGGATTGGAGACGAGGGTGCTGGCTGGTGCCGTATTAACATTTAACATTTAATAACACACAGAGCAACAATAGTAAGAATTGATCACCCGGTGTGTACAGAGCACTATTTCCCTAATATTTATGGTTTTTAATTAAGGTTTTAGGTTATTGCTTGACAGGTTGAGGGTTCAAGTCCCATTACTGCCAGCGTGACTTTGGTATGAAACACACATATCGTGTCTGGAAGTCCTTTTGTATAGAAGTGTCTGTCAAATGAAAAAATGCAAACTGGTTTTGTGCCTTTGAGTTTAGGTCCAGCGCTTCTGATCTCAAGGTTGAGTGTTTTTTTCTGGGGTCCTTGAGCGAGGCTGATAAGTCTCAGACTGAAATGACACACAGACTGAAATGTAAACTGCTATTTATTCTCGTTATGATGCTAGAACATTTTTTGACCACGTCTGATTTAGAGATATAGATATTATATAGATATACACACTGACCACTTTTTAGGTACAACTGCTTGTTAACAAATCTTTTCACGGCAATCACACAGCAGCAACTGTACACTTAGGAATGTAAACATGATCAAAACAAGCTGCTGAATGGAAACAGGATCACCAAAAGTGGACGATAGAAGTTTGGAAAAACGTCCTGGTCTGAGGAGTCTTGATTTTTGCTGGATGGTCGGGTCAGAATTTGGCCTAAACAAATAAAAATGAAAGCCTGGATCCATCTTGTCTTGGATCAAAGGTTCAGGCTGTTGGTGTTATGGTGTTTCATCTTCTTGGCACACTTTGGGCATCTTAATACAGACTGAGCATCGTTTAAACCCCACAGCGTAGCAGAGTATTGTTTCTGATCATGTGCACCCCTTTATGAGCACAGTGTACCATCTTCTGATTTCTAGCAGGATAACTCTTCATCAAACAAAACTCAAATCATGATAATAAGTTCACTCTAACTCAAACTGATCCACAATCACCAGATCTTAATCCAATAGAAAATAAACATGCGGGAGATTCCCATCATGGATGTGCTGCCGACAAAGGTGAGGAACGTTTCCAAATCCTTGCTGAATCTATGCCATGAAGAACTAAACCATGCTAGCAAGGTGTACATAATAAAGTGAGTTTTTATGAAATAAAATTACAATTAAAACTATAAATATAACTGTACAAATTTTAAAAATAACGATGCTGGGAATCCTACCTCTTATTTTTTGAGCCAGTGCAAAACCCTCTTCTATGACGATCAGAAGAATCCAGGCTGGAGAAAGAAAACAAAAATGCAATTAAATGTGTGAGTCATTCAATACTTAAAAACAATTAACATAAACCAACAATTAATATAGCTGCTGCTTAAATGGCATGTTGATTGACTGGAAATTGTTGAAATTATATGAATAATATATAATTTCTTTCTTATATATATATATATATATATATATGTGTATATATGCCACATACAAGTCTGTGGTTTGAAAAGGTTATTATTATTACAATAATAATGATTATTATTATTAAGGTCATTAACCTACCTAACCTGTATATCACTGTAACAGATACATGCTGTCATGGTACCACACAGTCTAGTCTTTGTTTTATTAAACATGTACTTCAAGGGGAGAAAAAAATGGCGTCTTTAATAACACAAACACCAGAGTTAAATGCGCTTGATTCTTAGAGCTTCTTAACGTTTATCAGTGAGTTTCCTGCTATGATACGATATGTAGTCAGTTGCAGATTCCCAGAGTTCAAGGACTTGAGACTTGCTTGACAGACTCCACTTCACTTGATACTTTTCTTGAAACTGATGACTCAAAATGACCTGATTTTTTGTTGTTTTTAAAGGAATTTGTATAAACATGACTGGGTGATTTCTGTTTCAACTTGGCAACCGATCATAATGAAGCAAACCAGCATAGACAAACCATTTGTGAGTTCCCTGCTTTTTCTGAAATTCCTGCTTATGGTGTAAATACGATATAAAGGACGTACATAAAGGGAGTTTCGAATTCCTAGAGTAGCAAATTCAAGGACTTGCTCGACTGACCTTGTTAAAAGATTTGACTAGACTTGGTATTCATGATGAGACAAACGTACGAAGAAGCTCGTAACGTGGAAGCGACTGTTCCAAAATCCGTTCAGATCAGACTTTATCTGACATTTAATATTTAACATTTAATTTAATATTCATTAGGGGGCCTCTTAGTGTGCTTGACAACGGAGTCGGTCAAAGTCAGGAGGATACCAGGGTCCCAGAGGATCTACAGTACTGTTCATAATGAAGACCTGTGTGTGTGTGTGTGTGTGTGTGTGTGTGTGTGTGTGTGTGAATCCTCTTTCCACCAGAACACACCCTGTATGCGAGAAGCGTTATGTTTGACAATATTGATCCATTCTGTACTCAGCTGTCAGCAGCACTGTGGGCATTAAGGGCACTAATCATGGTGTCTGTCCTCTATTACAGAACAGCACCCAACAAAGGAGATGTTTTTTAATCACTAAAGTCAACATGCCATGCCATATGCCAACCCTAGGAACTTCAGACACGATCGAAGTAAAAATCCCCAGCGAGACAAACTCAGACAGACAGATAATGAAGACAAGGGCTGAGACAGAACCCAGAATAAAGTAAGACTGTGATGGAACAAGAATGCTGCTACAAAACTGAGGGAGTCA
Organism: Parotocinclus maculicauda; assembly: GCA_034780255.1. NCBI lineage: Eukaryota > Metazoa > Chordata > Actinopteri > Siluriformes > Loricariidae > Parotocinclus > Parotocinclus maculicauda. The sequence continues at coordinate 1,842 of JAUZSU010174459.1, read as the reverse complement.
CGAAACAGGCCCATGCCCTCTGGCCACCCTGAGGGGAACTTAAATACTAGAGGAACACAGATGGATGCATTTCATTTTCATTTCATCCCCGGTCCGTTTTGCATTAACGTTCCTCTTTGCTGTCAAAGAACTCAGTTTTCTTTTCTCAATTCAAACTCCATTGTCTTTAGCATATGGTTATGATACATGAAAGAAAAATATGATGATTGATGGTAAGAATTTAAACAAGAGTCACAGTGGATCCTCACATTTAGGGGTAACTTGCAGCAACCAATCCGCCTGGCATATTTTTGAGAAAAGGGAGGAAAGCTGTAAGAAATTCCCAACAGAAACCCAAACACATGCACTGGAGGAACAAACACTGGACATGTAAGATATAGACAGTTTGGGTTTGGGTATTATAGCTTGAGTGTTGTTAAAGACAGCTCAACAACAAACTTATTTCACCATTTCTGAACTAACCATTACGACTATGACAAAGTTCAGGAGTCAGAAGTCCACGACAGGCTTAAAAGAAAAGCAAGAGACAGCAAAAAATCATAAACGCTGTCATAGATTGCATCGTGAAAGACGTGGTGTCAATTCAGGTGGGTTGAGAGAGAGACGGGTTCAAACAACATAGGAATACTTTAAATCCAGGATATATACTGCCAAAATCAATGCTAGTAAATTAAAAAGTAATAACTGCATTAAGTTGAAGCTCACTTTGTCGTTTACTCGTAGGCCAATGCAGTGCTGTTTCTCATTAAACACTATTAATTGATTGATTCATTGATGACAATACAGCACTTATAATAATAAAGTATTGTAAAGATTCCTAGAGCAAAAAAGAAGGGCAATATAATCTTTAAATAAAAGTATCTTAGAAAGTTATTATTAAATATTTAAAAATCTAGCAGTCATGGTCCCTCTGTGTTTGCTACCAGAGGACTTTTTCATAGTTCTTGGAACTGTTGGAAAAAGTGGCCCCTTTCTTGATGTTCACATTGCAGGAACTTGCAGCAATTGTGGTTCTTAGACTGTTGTACATAGGGACTTTTGTGGCCCTCCTTCAGGGTAGGTACTTTTCTCAGTGCATAGGGACCTTAAGTAAAGTACATACATGATGTACATGATATAAGTGCCTGTGTCGAGGGGACCCAATTTGATACATACTTCTTCACTGGTAACTGTTTATACAACAGATCTTTGGTCTAAAAATTGACTGAAAGTGAATTCCAGGTTCTAGTGAGCCTCATTGCAACACGTTTTTGAGTCTTCTATCACTTCAGGATCACACAGTGTTCCCCAAATGTAGTTCTCGGGGGCTAGTTCTTTCCAGAGTAGCGTGAAAAAAGCCTATTGTGTATAACGTTTTGTTGGATTTTAAAATAAAAAATAAGTCCATGCAAACTGTGCAGGTTAACAAACAGGCACTGCTCACAAAAAATAGGGGATATTTCATGATGGGATTTTTCATTATCAAACAGATTTTTGTGAGCAGTATATTTATTTATTCATTTATCGATGCCATGTCTGAATCTGTGGCTACCCAGCAAACACACGACGTCAAAAGGACGTTCAAATCATGTCCGTATCACGTCGGTCAGTCCAGAACCACTCCAAAACGGGTTTGCTATTCGGACCTCTGTCAACGACCTGATTTGGATGTCTGTAGATGTGCAAAACGGGTTTGCTATTTGGACGTCTGTCAAGAACCTGATTTGGACCTTATCTGCCAAGGACCTGCCTGCAGTCCAGACCTGTCTCCCATTGAAAATGCATGCATGATTGGATCAATTTTACAAACACACACACACACACACTGAGAAAGTTAAGAGAGACCAATTAACCTCATGTCTC